>JAXGGA010001547.1:0-148393 GCA_038373865.1 Uloborus plumipes | reverse complement strand
TGGGGGTGTTCTTTTCAGTCAATTCTACGTTTGGTCACTGATATAGATAGAATAAGCGAATGCAAAATTTAAATGCAAATACAAATGCGACGACCAGCAACAGGCTCTGGGCCCAACTGGGCTGATCCTCGTCAAATTATAGACCCCAATGAAGATCAATGGCCCTCTTAAAGCTATCTACTCCATTGCTCCTCACCGTCTCTTCCGGTAAACTGTTCCAAATTCCCACTGCCCTGCTAAAATAATAATTTTTCCAAATTTTCCAGATAAACCCGAGATTTAAACTTCTTAAAACAATGACCCCTCGTCCTGCTTTCCGTGCAAAAATTTAACCCCAGAACTTCTTTTGTTTTGAAACAGCTAAATCATGTCTCCTCTCACTCTCCTTTGCTCAAGACTATACATGTTAAATAACTATACATTGTTGAATATTTAATTTTAAGTTTTATTTGCATATCTTTCCTTGTTTTAGTTAAGCTTTTTGTTTCAATTTTTGGTTTGGCAGCATTCGCAAGAAGCCGACGATAAATTAAAAAATCGGCTGGAATTCCATGATTTTGTTATCTTGAAACTTGATTACATTTTGTTCTGAGCAATCTTTTTATGCCAAATTTAGCCATTCTTGATGAATGTACATAGTGTAAAAAAAGTAATTTTAATTAATGTTAACCAGCGTTAAGTGTTCCTCGAAGAAAATCAACAGCTTCCCTAGCAGCATCATTTCATCGGCCGATGATCGGCCATTCATCGAAACCCGATGAAATTCTCATCGGCCGATGATCCAATATGTCTCATCGACCGAGCAGAATCCGAGCAGCAAAATCCGATGAGAATACGATGAGATTTGGAGCAATTTACGAGCAGAACAGTCCCGTGCCCAGGAATTTCATCGGGAAACTTGATCGGAAGGATATCGTTTTCCGATGGAATATAGCTCATCTTATTTTCATCGGGAAAGTTGATCGGAAAGATATCGATTTCCGATGAAAAGTAGCTCATCGAAAACCGTGCTCGGATACTGATCGGAACGGTGTCATCGTGCGTTACAGGATCAGTTTACGAGGAGTTTGTTGATCGGCCGAGCAAAATCCGATGAGTTGATGCTACTTGGGTTGACATATGGAATTAAAATAACTAAATTATCTTGAAGAAATATTAGAAATCTTGATCTTCTATCGATGCTTGGAATCATATATATATTTTTTTATACATAAGAACTTAGATTTAATTCCCTGAGCGTTTAATGCAGGCTTATGAGCACAGTAGTGAGAGAAACATGACTGATTAACCTCTGTTGAGACTGAAGTGCTTGATGAGCGCGTGCCATATTATACGCTCAGCAACTTAAAATTAGTTTCGAAATGACTTATTGCGCTTCATAAACAATCATTCAGTTTGTGTTTCTTCCAATGACAGCTTAGTATGTAGATAAGTGTCATACTTAGTTTCGCATACTGTATCCTTGTGCAAAAAATAAATCAACATATGTGTTGATAAACACTTTTTAATTAAACTTAAAGCTTAAACGGCAGAACAATTATTTTGCTATGGTTCTTTATTCAAACTGCACATTTAAACACCCGTATTCAATTTCAACTGTTTACCCGAATAAAACTTTAATTGCTAGCTCAAATAATAGGTGTTTGCATCTGATGTCTTTTTTTTTTTGAATGAAAAAGTAGTGACTATTCATATGTAAGTACTGTATTTTCAGTTTTAGTTGCGGTCATTTTCAATTTACTATTGGGGAAATTCATTAATGAACATCCGATGAAAAGATTAGGTTTTTAATTAACTTTTTTGGTATTTGTTGTCCGCTATACTATATTAGAAACATAGACTTCATTTCCAGCTATAAAATAAAATACAACAAAATGAATAATAGAGTAAATAAATAAATTAATTAAAAAATAAATGAAGAACAAATAATCAAATAAATAGAAATAAATAAAATAAATAAGTAAATAGACAAAACAAAAAATAAATAAATAAGTAAATGATATTGATCAGACATTAAAAAGAACTGATATTAGTGTAATAAGTCGTTGTTAGTCAATTTTTCCACAAAAGTAAAAGACGAAAAAAGCATGCGAAATGGCTGAATGTAGCGTTAAAATATCGCTAAGACCAAAAAAAAAACTAAAAATTGGACAACAGGGTTTTGAGATGGGGAAAATGTGCGTCTGTAGGAGAAAATAATTTGGTTAAAGTACACATTGCATTTGAATGGAAGCAATAATCTGGCCCTTCCCCCATCTCCAGAAAAAAAACACCCCTCATCAAAATACGTAGTACAATTCGAACAGAAAAAAAAAAAAAAAAAACCTTCTCCCGAAGAAAATACGAAATCTTATTCCACACTACAGTTAAAACAAAATAAAAATCATTCCGTCACCCCCCCCCCAAAGGGGGGAATGAGAAGGGGGGAAATCACATATAACATGAGAGAAAATAAATAAATGAATAAAAGGCCTCTAATCCGAAGAAATTGAAATTCCCAGATGCAATAAAGATTACACTACGGACTAAAATGAAATAGTTCTTAAATATGGGTCGTTCCACGAAAATGGTACAAATCATGTCTGAAACTCTTTACTTAAGATTATCAATTTAAATAATTTCCACCAACTAATCATATTTTTTTTTATTGAGTTTCCATTTATATGTGTATGATGAAGTGTAAATAACTAGTACATGACTCATTTATGAAAAATTTTAAATATTTTGATCACTTTGTTTAACAGAGTGGACATATAAGACATATAACAGAGTGGACAAATAAGCCTTTAAAAATATCTGTATAATCACAAAGAAAAGTTAGAATCACAGAACAAGCATAAAGTGGAATAAACAACCTAAACTAAATCTGTCTGCAATTTCAAGAAAAAAATCTATTTTTTTCATCATGAAATCGGCTCTAACAGAGTGGACATCAGTTCAAATTAATTATCATAAGAAAAGAATTAGGCTCACCCTGGTTGTTGACTTCATAATTCAATGTAGCAAGCTAATCACGACAATTATGTCTTTGATTATACTACCTATATTTTTTTTTCAAAATATATCAGGTTGAATGCAATTGTTTATTTTATTTCCAAAAGGCATATAACAGAGTGGACAATTCAAAACATAGAAAATCTAGGGACATGAATAAATAATAGTCAGTGGCGTAGCTAGGGGTTGGCAGGAGTGGCTCTTGCCACGGGCGCTGCAGTCAGGGAGGCGGCATTTTGACCGATTAAAAAAAAATTGGTCAAGTCCAAACCGACTAAAAGACAAAAATTTAATAAACTGCTCTAAGTAGCGCAAACTGCGCTCCCACGCTACAACACCAACTATTCAGAATGTGCAATTTTATTTTGGTACATATCGGTTGATACACTGATGTTAGTTTAAACCTATTTGGCAGGATATAATTTAATTATATGGAGCCTGGAGTATATTTAATAGCCTGATCTGAAATCAGTCGGTCCTATCCACTAAAAGAAACAAACCTTTTCTCTTTGCTTCTTTCTTGTGACTTTTTTAACGATATCACTTCAGCTTACTAATAACTGTACTTCAGAAATAACGTTCTACGATTTCAAAAATCATGGAGCTTTTGATGGAAACAATTTCGGATAGATTTTTAAAACACGATTTTATAATGACAGAAAACCTCTCCGCTGTTAGTAACAATTTTTCTGTGGCAAAAATTAATGAGAGAAAAATATGAAGGTACCTAGTCCTCAAAAACGGGAGTGGTAGGTTTCTTAAAAACATTTACATATTGCAAATTTCACGATTTTAAAAATTTGTACCAAGCACAATAAATGAAGCTTTCCAAAACGAGTGAAACAATAAATAGCGGAGCGAAATTTGAACAAGTAACGTTGTCAAACGCTGTTTGTGCTTCGGTGATTGGTTGGATATAGAAGGTTAGATGCTATGTTTAAAAAATAAACTAATAAATAAATCTTTGTTAATGAGTTTCGATTTCGTGTTTCAGGAAATTCTTCAATTTTACATGTGCATAATGAAGTGACCTCCCGTCTAAACTATAGTACTTCCTTAATGTAAGAGTACTTTGTTGTTATTTATTCTTATTACCTTTTTAGTATTATTGAGAAGAATTGATAAATACAATTTCTAATCCCGCCAATCATTTTTCTTTTATCATTCTCAGTCCGAACACCGTCGTTTTGGTACCAGCTAATACCTTCCCCATTGGTGGCCCTTATTTGTATACGCTGTATTAAAAAAAAAAAAAAAAAATGCATCTTATAAGTTTCTTAAAACTAGGGAGGAAACAAGTGCTTATCTTAACTCCCTCATAGATAATATCATTATTAAATAACGGCGTAACAATAAAACGATTTTGTTTGTTTAAAGGGTATTCTTTGGGACATTTTAGATACAAAGCATGAAAAGTCTTATTTATAAAAAAATAATCGGAGGCCTAAAATAGCGAACTTTTATTTTGCCTGTGTGCAAGGAGTCGCATTTACAGGCCAATTTCTTCCATATTAAGCCAATTTCAAATGAATTACACTTTTTATATTTTCTTTGCTTTTCTAATTACAATATAATTAATGCTTTAATTTTTATTTTTAATGCGCCAATTATGTTTATTTTATTCACTCTTCTATCGTTTAAAAAAATTATATTTAAAATGAAAGCTGTTATGAGAAAAAAAAAAAAACACTATATTCCGTAACGAATTGCAAGAATCAATTGGTTTCTTGAATTTATGTGAAATGATAGGGAAAGTTGGGACGCCCCGAACTAAAATGGCTTTAAAGGAGAAAATTATGAAATTGTCTAATGAAATTCAAATTTTACAAAAAATTCGAACAAGCTGAGCATCGTTAAAACGCTTAAAGAAAGAAAAAATAATATCAAAGTTGCAATATTTTCTATAAATTTTCCGAATGAATAAATCAATATTTTTAGAATAAAGAAATTTTGGGAGGTCAGTATGACCTCTCATTACCTCCCAACAGGGCGACCCTTATTTTTTGGGAGGAGGGGGGAGGGGCGCAATTTCTGAAGTCCGCCACGGGCGCTAGACCCCATAGCTACGCTACTGATAATAGTGTTTTTTGGGGAAAATTTTTTTCATTTGCGTAATAATCTGCAGAAATGGTGTCAGAAGCATCTTTTGTGCAGTGCAGTGTCATTTATTTTGCTGTTACACTTCAGTTCAATTTTAAATCACATTTAAAATTCTAGCAATTTGAAGTTAGGACACGCCATTTTCTCCTTCTTCTGACAAAGATAAGTTTTTTTGTGTCATTTCTAAACGGATTATACCTAATAAATTGATACTTGATGGCACAAAATTAAATGGAGAACCAATAAAAAAATAAACTTAATGGGTGGTAGTTATTAAAATTGATTTTAAAAAATTCTAAGTTTCGGACATGATTTGTACCATTTTCGTCGGAATGATCTATATGCATTGCAAAAAAAATGAGCTGTTGTTTTTACAGTATAATACTGGCAGCCGAGATTAAAATTTTAAAATGTAAAACGCACTGTAATAAACTGTAAAATTAGTAATTTTGCAGCTTATTATTGTAAAATTGGCAATTTTGGCAGTTTATTACAATGAAATTGGCTGTATTATACTGTAAGAGCAACATTCATTTTTTACAGTGTAGCAAATGGCTACACTGTAATTACACATTAAGCAACTGTCACACATTAAGCAACAGAGAGGAAGGACAAGGGAGGAGAAAAGATTGACACATTATCACTTGCTTACATTGGAAAAAATTTCGGGAGGGGCCCAGTTTTGCACATTGCCCAAACAGACTTACATTTGTGTGTGTGTTGTGAGTCTTATTTCTAGCTGACCCCTCCCCCCCCCCGATGTTTGATGTGTGTGTGTATGTTTTTTTTTTTTTCATTTCTTTATTATTATTATTTTCTTCAACTGACCTTTACTGGGGATAGGGGTATCAAGAGAGATATGCAATGAGAACTTTCTTAAGTGGGGTATTATATCCGTAATTTTAGGGGGTCCGGGGGTTTCTCCCTCGGGCAAATTTTTGAAAAAAAGTTTTAAAATTCTGCATTTTGAGGCCTTATATGGGGCAATTGGGACATCAAAAACATGTTGGAAAAGTAGGCAAACAACAATCTCATAAATTTTCTGCAGTCCTTTGCAAATTTCGATTAATCAAAGCATAAAAGAATGTTTAGTTTAACAAATGATTTACATTAAGCAACAGAGAGGAAGGACAAGGGAGGAGAAAAGATTAACACATTATCACTTGCTTACATTGACTTTCACTATAGTTACATAGTAGTTTTTGATCAGTTCCCCAATTCACCGACAGACACAGCACTTAGTAACATAAAATAACCAATAGCATAAAACACATAAAATTCTTCAAAAGAAATAGTGTAGAGATTTAAAAAATAATTAACGAGAGAGTAACATTCTAGCCATTTAGTTAATTCATAGTTTAATTATTTGATAAGAAATAGGATTGAAGCACTTTTAAAGGAGAAAATGCACCCACAGTTCGATCATAGCATCCTAAGACTGCAGTTTCGCCCTTATTATGGGCTCCTCAGTTAGGAATAGCCAATGATCGAGCCGGAGACAAAAATCATCTTAATGTAGCTAAGATAGCCAACAAACTGGTAGATAAAGTGAATTTATTTTACCAGCGAGCGTCCGCAAACTATGGTGCGGCTCAACTCGAAATTTGAAGGCAAAAGCTGGGTAATGTGCAATGAGTTACCGCCCGTAAGCCAGGGCTGAGGCAGAACTGTAGCAAATGCACCCACAGCTCGATCATAGCATCCTAAGACTGCAGTTTCGCCCTTATTATGGGCTCCTCAGTTAGGAATAGCCAATGATCGAGCCGGAGGCAAAAAAGATCTTAAGGTAGCTAAGATAGCCAACAAACTGGTAGATAAAGTGAATTTATCTTACCCTGGCTTACGGGCGGTAACTCATTGCACATTACCCAGCTTTTGCCTTCAAATTTCGAGTTGAGCCGCACCATAGTTTGCGGACGCTCGCTGGTAAGATAAATTCACTTTATCTACCAGTTTGTTGGCTATCTTAGCTACATTAAGATGATTTTTGCCTCCGGCTCGATCATTGACTATTCCTAACTGAGGAGCCCATAATAAGGGCGAAACTGCAGTCTTAGGATGCTATGATCGAACTGTGGGTGCATTTTCTTCAGTTCTGCCTCAGCCCTGGCTTACGGGCGGTAACTCATTGCACTTTTAAAGGAGTTTCAAAAAGGTATTTAATGATTTTCAAAGACTCTAGGACAGTTAAAATTCTTTGAAGCATCTCATTTGCACTTTCCAGTCTCTGACATTTTATAGTTGATTGGACATTCTTACGAAATTGTTAAAACTTTGAAAGACACATCTTTTAAAGATTAAAAATAGATATTAAAAAAAAACTTATAACAATTTCTTTTTCAATCACTAGTACTGTAGAGAAGACGAAAAAGAATACAGGTAGTGTAATATTTTTTCTTGTACTTAACATATTAATGAAGGAATCAATTACAAAGTAACTTCAAAAATACTGAATTAGGTATTTAATGAATAGTCAGAAATGAAACATGTGAGTCACAAAAAATTATTTTTGAAAATATGCTACAAAAAATGCTGGAATATGATTTTTGCATTGAGCAGAATATTTTTTTTTAATCAAGGAGCTGAGTTTCGCGCAACTTGATGCAACCCCCCCCCCCCCCCCATCTGTGTTAGAAACTTTAAAATTCAAGGTTTACAGCTACATTTAACAAAGTTTTCAAGGTTTTTAAGCATTTGTAAATGGAAGTTTTTTTTAAGTAACTTTTGTCTAAGATTGGTGAGCATCCAACAAAGCAGATGGTCTGTGAACGTATCTGTTTTTGTGTGGTTTTGTTGATTGAAGACATGTTTAGCTATTAAAATTCCTCAAGGGTTACAAATGCTTATAAATGGGGACCAACAAAGTACACTCTTAATTGAATCAGGGCAGTGAGAAGCAATGTCAGCCTAGTCGGAAACTAGGGGCCCGGCGATAAGGAGGTAAAAAATCTGAATGCTGTAAGTTTTATGGAGGAGTGGGGGCCGCCGATCAAACTGACAAGTAGCTTGACTTGAGCCTGAATTGATTTGGGAAGGAGAGCTGGAAGTGCTAATGAGAGTCTTGTTTTCAAGTATGTTTTGCAGCTAATGAGAATTGTATCAAATTTTAAAGTGAATTAAAACGGTCACAAAATTAAAATTGTTTGTCGGAATCCATAAACTATTTTTTCTTTTTCATTGGAAAAGGGTAGTGCATAGCTCCGAAACATGTGTCTGCTATTCATTTGATTTATTTGGGTTTAACGTTGTTATACTAGACAGCAACTTAACTTGACACTGAACGTCACTACGGGCGGAGCCAATAAGAGCTCCCAAGCAGTCAGCGATCTCCTCTTCTTCGCCAAGTAGGCTGTGACGTTTCATCTAGCTCGTTTTTCATAGGCTAACGTCACGGTGACGTCACGATGTTGTAGTCAAGAAACGTTGCAGTCGAGTATATAATGTCCTTTGCCAAGCAAAACGGAAAATTTGATGTGTAATAAAACTCATTTTGATGATTTAATATAAATTCTGATACGACTTGTTGCTGAAAAATTGTAAGATGTTCGTACAATCGTTTTGCAGTGATATTTGGCGCGTTTCAAAACAACTTTTGTAAGCACACTGTAAAAAATAAATGTTGTTTCTGAAGTGTAATACAGCTAATTTTATAGAAACAAACTGTAAAATTACTGATTTTACAGTAGTAAACTGTGAAATTGCTAATTTTACAGTTAATTACCGCGTATTTTATAATTTTAAACTGGGACCTCTGTTGCCAATATTATACTGTTGTTTTTACAGTATAATACAGCTAAATTTTACGGCAATAAACTGTAAAATTGCCAACTTTACAGTAAGAAATTGTACAATTGCTATTTTTAGTTTATTACTGTGCATTTCAAAGTTTTAAATTGGAACCTTGGCTGCCAGTATAAAATTACAAAACCGGTTAATCCAAGCAAATTGGAAGGTACGGGAGTCGCTGGGGTGCTAAATGGCTAAAGGCCAGTTTAAAATTGCGAAAAAAAAAACAGTTCATTTTTTGCAGTGTATGAGGAGATAATCCTTTACGAACTTCGATTTTGGGAGATATCATTAAAAAAAAATGAAAACTATTCGTGATTTTCAAAAAAAAAAAAAAAATCTAACAATGGAGCTAGTGTATCGTCCTTATATCTACCACTAGAAGAAGTATTTTTTTCTTTGCCGATAACACTTTCAAAACATCCGCCACTACAGCTACGCCACTGTTATAACAGCCGAATTCTGCGGCAATTCAAACAGAAAGCTTTTATTGACTCGGCGCTGTCGTTATAAAATGTCGCCAAATACCGTCGCCAAGACGCCTCGCACGCTTCCCACACAGCAACCCTCCGATCATTCGAAGAGTTCTTTCTTCGCGTGTTGTGTGTGTTTCGAACAGCCTCTAGGAGTGCGGGCGCGCGTGTTTTGTGTGTTCCATCGCGTGGCGTGTTTGGAACGATTCTCGGACATCGCACACCTGTTAACCCCCCGTTTCACCTGTTCGAAGGATGATCGTAGAGTGCTTTTTGGAGGTAGGTGCGCTTTTTGGAATCGAATGGTACGGGCGCGCTTCCGACAAATACAGTTCTTCGGTGGTTTTTCTGCAAATATTAATTGATTGAACTGATAAGTGCGTTTTGATAGGTCACCCCCCTCCCCAAAAAAGGGGGAATGAGGGGGGGGGAATCACTTAAAATACGAATTATGATCAGAGAAAATAAATAAATGAATAATAATCTTTAAATTTGTTTAAAAAAAACAAAAAAATACGCTTTTAGATGCACTTATAATACATCAACATGTAATATAGTAACATAGTTTATGTAATACAGTCAACGCTCGTTATAACGACCACACGTTATAAAGACCATCCTAATATAACGACCGGTGAGAAAAACCCCAACTGTATCCCAATATACTCTATATTCTACCTCTTATAGCGACCACTCGTTATGAAGACCGTTTTCTGTAGGACGGAGACGGTCGTTATATCGAGCGTCGACTGTATATCTTAGCCTTTAGTACAGTCGAACCTGTTTATCTCGAACCTGCTTATCTCGAAAACCTCTCTATGTCGAAAATTTTCAATTTCCCTGCTTTTACAACATAAATTTAAGGTTTTTTTTCTCACGTTTATCTCGAATGATTTTTCCTGAAAACCTCTCTATCTCGAATTTTGACGACTCATTTTTGAATTTCATCTCCAGCTACCTTTATCAGTGGAACAACTTGGAGACAAAAATCATCTTCTGCACAATCATTCAACGACTATGCTCGTACTTAAAGGCATGCATTCACTTGCTATCGATACAGTCATCGCAATGAGTAAAACGTGGACTCACAACATGACGTACAGTCAAATATTCAACAATATCAATGCAAAACAATGTATTCAGTATTGAACTTTTTTCCAATTGCTTTTTTTTTTGGTAAATTTTATGTCTCGAAACCTCCGTATCTTGAATTTTTCTTCTGTCCCGTGAAGTTCGAGATAGACAGGTTTGACTGTATTAATTACAGTACTAAATATATTATTTTTATATTTGCAAAGAGCGTGAATTTTATCTTTTATTCAGAGTTACATACAAACATACCCACAAGTGGAACTGATAAAAGCGTATTAGAAAGCCTCTCCTCCGAAGAAATTGAAATTCCTAGATGCAATAAGACAACACTAAAGGTTAAAATGAAATAGTTCTTAAATATACACTGCAAAAAATGAGCTGTTGTTTTTACAGTATAATACTGGCAGCCAAGGTTCAAATTTTAAACTGTAAAATGCACAGTAATAAACTGTAAAACTAGCAATTTTAGTTTCTTACTGTAAAGTTAGCAATTTTGCAGTTTATTGTCGTAAAATTTAGCTGTATTATATTGTAAAAACAACAGTATAATACTGGCAGCAGAGGTTCCAGTTTAAAGCTGCGAAATTGACTGTAATAGACTGTTAAATTAGTCATTTTACAGTATAGAAGCCATTTTACAGTAATCGAATGGTACGGGTGTTTCGCGACGGGCGCGTTTCCGATAAATAGTTCTTGGGTGGTTTTTCTATAAATATTAATTGATTGAACTGATAATTTTGTTTTGATAGGATAGGAACATCAAGAAATGAGAGAAAAGATTCGAAAGCAGAGATTTTCTTGTAATAGATTTCATTTGAATGAAAAAAAAATAATAAAATAAAATAAATAAATAAATAAATAAATAAAAAATAAATAAATAAATAAATAAATAATGAAAAAATTTAGTCATTAATAAATACATAAATTTAACAAATAAATGAAATGAAATATATATAAACAGTGGTACCCCCCCCCCCCCCCAAGCTCAATGACGCAAATTTCCCTCAAAAATTTTCACAACCCTCTTGTGAATTTTATTTTTACCCCTCTATTTTATTGTATTTTTTTTTTGACTGTTATTTTTTAAAAAAATTATTAATTTTCTAAAAGTTCGAATTATGCGCAGAATAGAATCGCTTTTTTTCCCTTCCAGACATTCCAAGCACACACGCACGCACTCACGCACAAAAAAAAAAAAGGAGTAAGAATAAAGAAATAAAAGAAGTAATTTAAATTTCAAAAATAAATTAATAAATAATTTTTATTAAAAAAATCAGCAAATAATTTAAATAAAAAAATAAATGAACAAATAATTCGTTCAAAATAATCCCTCCAAAAATTTTGATGGCGCAACTTGCTCCATAATCCCCCCCCCCCTCTGTGATCACCCTTGTATATAAATAAAATGAAAAAAAAAAAAAAAAAGGGAACTACTTTGATATTCCCCCCAAATCTGAAATTTGGCGACTTCTCTTTCTCGCCAAGCAAAATACCTGCTTTTGTTGTTGCCGCAAAAAATGTTGCCACAAAACTTTAAAAAAAAATTTAAAAAAAAGTGCAAAATGCAAGAAAATAATAAATTTGGCAACAGCAAAAACCTAAAAGCTGAAAAAAACCTAAATTGGCAACACCAAAATATGGAACAGCAACCCTAAAAAGTACGTAAAGGAATGCCAGATTTGGCGCTTAATTTTCGGGGGGGGGGGGGCATATCAAAGTCATACCAAAAAAAGATACAAACGCAGTATAAAAAAAAAATATTGCTAAGCACAAGCATCAAATAATTTTCTTCAAATACTATATATACCGCTTGAAAAACAGTTTTTAGGATTTTAAATGAACGTTCGTTTTAGCAAGTAATTGAAAACGTTGTGAATGTATTCTGTCTCAAAAAAAGTTCTTTTTTAGAAAAAAGTTTTAAAAACAGCATTTTCTAACCCAGACCAAATGATGAGATGGGAAACGTCAATTTTTAGAGAAAAATGATTTAATAAATTTATTGATCAGGAAAAGCACTATTTTTAAATTTTAGTGTTTTACATTTATGTCATATTTAATAAAAGAAAAAAAAACATTATTTCCTTTCTTTTTTAGTTATTTTTTTAACAGGCGTGTAAAAATATGTTAAAGGTATGGTTATGATCTTGTGAATTCACAATTTGAACCATTCTTTCAGCTCTCAACTTCCTTTTGTTGTGGCTGCATATTTCCGATCTTTTCTTTTTCGAATCAGAAAGAAAAAGCTTTGCGCTTTTAAATTTGAGAAATTTTGACGTCTTCAAGCAAAACTGCTAAACTGAAAAATAGTTAGAAGGTATGCTCCGTAGTAAAAATGTTCAAAATTTTTATTTTCTCATTGTAATATGAAGCGGTTAAAAATAAATGATAAACAAATGAAAAAAAAAATATATATATATTTAAGTATATATATATAGTTTTTCATTTATTTATTTTTTGTAATTACATTCGGGGGTGCAGCGAACTTAAATTGTTGGGAAGGCTGAAATTCTGAATTTGGCGCAAGGAAATCCAAATTTTGCCGAAAGATAACATGCAGGTATGCACACCTAAGTACGCCTAATGAAAAGGGATATCGGGCCCAAATTTTTCAACCCATATTTTCCGAATCGTCCGATAAATGGAAATTCTTGGCGACTTCCCCCGATCTACCTTCGGGGCGCTCCCGATTTCTGAAAATAAAATCTTAAATTATTTATAAGCATTATTTATAAGCAAGGCTCGTATTTAAAGGGTGGGTTGTTAGGGTTCAAAAACAATCCGAAATTTTCCTAAGCTATTACAAAAATGCTTCTCATAGTTTCTAACTGAAAAAAAATATTACTGCCATTTTATTTTAATTTTCTTATTTACTTTGAAACCGCCATTTGAAAAAGAGGAAATCATCATTTTTTAAATAATTGTACACATTAAGGGCCCTGCTCCACATTGACGTAAAACAGAAAAATAAAGCAGAAACGCAAAATGGATTACATAGTGTTCCTATGGAAAGTACTCGGATTTTCGGTTTCTGCCTTCGGTTTCGGTCGCGTTTTCTGCTGATGTGGAGCAAGGCCCTAAGTGTTTTTTCTGCGGCATGTATTTTTATTGTAGTTATTGCAAACATAATTTCTGAACAATACACTTTTCCCTTCGAATTTTTAATACCACACAAAAAAAAAACCACCAAAATTCTTCAAATTCGTAAGTATCAAATTATATACAGTGAATTCTCACTTATCCGCTGCCTCATTTATGCGCCTTTTTCCCTTATACGACGATTTTAAATGGTCGAAGCACATTCCATAGCAAAATAATGATAGTATCGTTCGTTTATGCGTCGCTCTGAAGATAAATATTTTACTTATGCCCCGAATTTTCTTTAAAATGTATGAAAATTAATTTACTTTCTTTAAAAAATAAGTATGTTTCTTCACTTTCCTCTTTAATCTTTCGCCTTTATTGTTCACGGAAGGCATTTTTTCCGCATGAACTAGAGTTCGGAGAGAGTCAATTATCTATCATGCATCGTTTTAAAGGGAACAGTTTGTAATTAGGTATGCTACAACTTTTGTTTTCTCTTAATCATTATAGTTACGTTAGCCAAACCGTAGTAATATGTCCCTTGTTTATAGAAACATTCTCATTCACTCTCTCGTTAGAACCTATGTTGCGTTTTAGTCCTTTAAATAGGCTTGTTCACGTATACGTCTCTCTCACTTATGCGCATTTTGCTGTTGGTCCCTTGGGCAGGCGCATAAGTCAGAGTTCACTGTATTTACGCATCTTTTAAAGGTGTAGTGAGATAGAATTTTCAAGAGAACTTCTACAAATTAAGTAAACTCATCTATCCAGATTTTTTTTTTCTTCATTGAAAAGATGAGTCATTTTTTTTTAAATTTTTTCGTGGAAATACCCTTTTAACATCTATTGCAACAAAAATCAAATAGAGCATGAAATCAAATTTTATTGACTTCATAGATTTCACGAGAAATAGGTTTAGTGAAACCCTCCTCGAAACGAAGGTATTTTCTCCATTTTGCCCCACCTGCTAGCGGTGTTCCATGGCTGACAAGGTTCCACCATCCGGGGTTTGCGTAGCGGGCCCCCTCATGACAGCGTTTTGGGGGTCGAAACTAAGGTCTGGTTACGACCCTCTGTTCATTGCTGTAAAATTAGCAATTTTTACAGATTATTACTATAAACTTAGCTGTATTACACTGTCAAAACAGCATTCATTTTTTTACAGTGTAGATGATGCAGATTCGACCACCACGACCGTGAAAGTGTTACGACTCCAGGTAAAACGCGGACAGTGGATCGGACCTTGAGATGACCTTTTTTACCCAACACTCAATTTCACATAAAACGCGTCTCGTTTTTCCTCAGATTCTCGAGTTTTACCGATGCCATTGTTATCGGGGCTGCATGAAAAGCCGGCGCATCTGTATAGGAAGGAAGATTTGACAACTGTCAGCCAGAGGGGGGGGGGGGGATAATGCGAAGTGACTGTTAGATAGCAATGTTGAATATGGGTTGCGTTATCAGACAACGAATGCAGAGTGAAGGGCAGCAGTGGGAGACATCAAATAACTTTATCTGACCGATTCTCATAAAAAAGGGAGGAAGATAGGGAAGTCTTGAAAGTTCCAATGCAGTACAAGCACCTGGTAAAAATATTGGATTCTTGCGATTACGCCCAGAACTGGAGTGCCTCGATGGGAGGTCACCGTGACCTCCCAAAAAGCCCTGAAAACTCCAATGCTGCAAAATCACATGTAAAAAATATTGAATTCTTATGATGATGCCACGATAGGAGGTCACTGCGACATCCCAGAAAATAATATTTTCGTAAAATTTGATTGATGATTCTGAAAATTTGGGGACAGTATTTCATAGCAGCATGAATTATTCTTTGTAATCATTCCTAATTTATATCACGTAAAATAAAAAAAAGCGAAAAACCGTAACAAGCATATTTGAATGCGAATGATAGTGAAATATATACACACCAACGTACTCCAACACACATTAATAAACTGTAAAACTAGCAATTTTACAGTTTCTTACTGTAAAGTTAGCAATTTTACAGTTCATTGCCGTGAAAGTTAGTTGTATTATACTGTAAAAACAACAGTATAATACTGTCATCAGGGGTTCCAGTTTAAAACTAAAATGCACGGTAATGAACTGTAAAATTAGCAATTTTAAAGTTTATTGCTGTAAAATTAGCAATTTTTACAGTTGATTGCTGTAAAATTAGAAATTTTTACAGCTTGTTACAAAAAATTAGCTGTATTATACTGTCAAAAAGACATCTTTTTTTTTTTTTTTGCAATGTGCTCCCTAAAACCCGATTTCGACCTGCAACATGAGAAAGGAAACCTCATTTGCGATTTCATACTAAAAGTCTGGCACGCACCCCCACATCCCGCATATATATCCGCGCAGAGCAAACAGGCTTTATGGGCGCGCGAGAGGGGGACGGTCCACACTTCCTGTGTGATGACGCCCACCTGTTGGGCGCACCTGCGGAAAAATCCGCTGAGAGACGAGATGCAGGTAGAGGCGCCTCTTCCGCGAACGAAAAGGTACGGGTTGCCCTGGATGAGGCGATAGCATCTCCGACTCCGCTTGAAAGTTCTATTTCCACACTGCAAAACATGAGTGTTGTTTTTGCTGCATAATACAGCTAATTTTGCAGTAATAAACTGTAAAATTACTCATTTAGCAGTTTATTTCGCTGTATTTTACAGTTTGAACTGAAACTTTTTTTTTTTTTGTCGTATGCCAGCCAGGCTGGCAATTTGGGGTGGGTGCGCTTCTTCACTTTTCCAACTGCACCGTTATTTAGTGTGTAGTCCGTTTATAGGGTAGGCAACCTTTCACATCACAACACATTCACACAAAGAAAGGAAAAGGACAGGAGAGAGGAAGCACATCCATGCCCAAGCAGGGACTCGAACCCGGGACCACACCACCCGTGGCAGACTGCTCTCACCACTAGGCAATGTGGCCGGCAAACTGGAACTTCTGCCGCCAGTATTATACTGCTGTTTTTATAGTATGATACAGCTAAATTTTGCGGCAGTAAACAGTAAAATTGCTGATTTAGCAGTTTATTTCCGTGCATTTTACAGTTTTAAACTGGAACCTCTGCTGCCAGTATTGTACTGTTGGTTTTACAGTAGATTATACAGCTAAATTTTACGGCAATAAACTGTAAAGTTGCTAACTCTGCTGCAAGAAACTGTACAATTGCTAGTTTTACTGTAAGAAACTGTAAAATTACTAGTTTTACAGTTTATTACTCTGCATTTTACAGTTTTAAACTGGTGCTACTTGACTTCCTACTTGCCCCCTTGAAGGTGCCATTTAGTACCATGGGACACCTTTGGAGTACCATGGGACACCAATGAGGTGCCATAGGATCACACAGGTAGGCAAATGGAACCTTCGAGGATGTCATTGGGAACCAAGTCGCACCCTTCAGGAAGTGCGCTGATGGTGCTACTACGTTTCTCTTAAAGGTGCCACGTGCCACCCGCAGTTTTAACAGTGCAGAAGACTGTTACAATACCGTAAAGTCGGGTTACTTGAACCCACAAGGGGGTTCCTTGAGCCCACAGTAAAATGATAAAATCTCTGTTTGGTACTAGCGTTAGAGGCTGCAGAGTGCTTCTACCTAGCGGAGAAACGACGAACTACGTGCAAGTCTTTAACTAGTAAGTACCAAACCCAGATTTTATCATTTTACTGTAATGGGCTCAAGTAACCCCCTAGGGTCCAAGTAACCCGACTTTACGGTAGTGAAAACAATATGAACTGATGTATCAAATAGCCAAGACATTCGAATTTGTACATGAGGGGGGGTGGGGCGAATATGACTTTTTTTTTTATTTCGATGATGGGTAATGCGGAAGAAGGTGCCATTGGGGGAGCAAAGTGCACAGAAAGAAATTTGAAAATTTTTTGGTCCATTTCTTGATCCGCCACAATTGCCTTGAAGTTTGGAAAAAGGAATTTTTTTGAGATTTTTAGGAAATCATTTTAAAAACAAAATTAGCACCTAACATCTAAAAGTGCATTATATGTGACAGAAAATGTAGTTATTTCAGATAAGTGCGGCGAAAACAGTTCTTTGACGTTTTGACAAAACTCAGTGTAAAACGTAGAAAAAAACGGAGCATTTCCAAATCTTCAAGGCATTTGTGGAAAACGAAGGAATTAGATCACAGTCCTCAAAATTTTTAATAAATGCTATGCCCCGAATAGCACATTTTCTGACCTACCCGTTATCAAAAATATATTAATTATTTTTTTTTAAATAATATGCTGAAAATCTCGATAAACTTCATTTTTTCCAAACTTCAACGCAATTGCAATAGATCAAGAAATGGACCAAAAAATTTCAATTTTTTTTCTATGCTCTTAGCTACACCAATGGCACCTTTTCCGCCATTACCCATCATCAAAAAAAAAAAAAAAAAGTCATTTTCGGCCCACCCTATTGTACAGAGGGGTACCTATTACAGAGCTTCTCAGAAACACAGAATATAAATTCCCCACTGACAACTTCAAACGATATCCTCACCGTTCAAGCAGAACTTATTACGACTACTTAACCATTTGACAAACTGCTGTTGCTGAAGTCGATTTGAATTTCTAATTAATTGTTTCGCAACTCAAACCAGTCTGACAGTTATTCAGTCACATTGGTAAACCCGGCGCAGCAGCTGTAGGCTTCTGTAAAAATAGTCATTTCTTAACCCGAATACAATTGTCGCGTTAATTAGCGTATTGAAGCCTACTTTAGTTCCAGTTTTTGATAAATATTTGATGCTGTTTATTTGCAATCATGGAAATCGGTTACTTTAATATTTGTTTCTATACTAATATTATTCTTTTGGATCAAACATTTATGTTAATGTAACTCTTTTAATTTTCTGAATCGAAACTTTGATTTTCACGTGAACGTGATTGGGAATGCTTCACAGAAGTTACAAATTATTGTCGCTTCAAATATATCCAAAAAAAAAAAAGTTAGAAAAATGCAATCAGTAACAAAAAGTACATGTGCGTGAAAAATATTAGACCTTGTAATTTGTTGCTCAACCAGAGTCGCTGAAATCGTTTTGTAAATAAAATTTCAAGCATTTATAATCTGGAGATGAAAAATATTTGAAAGTTTGAAACATGTGAAATTATGTTTCGATAAACGGGCAGAATTAATTTCCTTTATAACCTTTTTAAGTTCAGATTTCTAGTTACACATTTGTTAAGAAGAATCACAGATGTTAACATGTCGCACACTAAGAATGAAAGAGGCATTTATAAATTGCATTAGCATTAAATCACCACACTAAAAAAAATGATGTTTTTATAGTATAATACATCTAAATAATATTTATATAAATTTATATATAGAAATAATAAAGTTCGTGTGAAATAAAGAAATTCTAAGCAAAATGATTAAAAGAACTTCACTGAATTGGGTCATATGGATGACCTCTTTCGATGCTTACTTTTTGCTGTAGAAACAGGTGTCTTTTTTCGTTTAATTACTTATGGAACTGCAGAATGAACTGAAATACACACACATGATCGCGAAGAGTAGTTTTGTATTCGATTTCATTGGGAAAAAATCACGGAATTATATAGGTCATTTTGTTTCGATGATTGATATTCGTTTCAAAGCTGTTTCACAAAGTTCGTGAATTTCTTCTTTTAGAAACCACCCACTCCAAGAATGTCAGCTTTCCTTTCTGTTCATTTTGGTTTCAAAACTTGTTCCTAAAAGTCAGAAGTTATCATTGTGCTACAAAAATTGTGGAATTTTAACCAAATTGCTTAAAAGACTAAGTAATAGATTAAGTAAAAGATAAATCTAAATGTAAAGAAATGTGATTGAACACAAGGCAGTGAAAGCCGCAGAGCAGTGGCATTGGTGTTTCGTAGCCCCGCCACAGAAAGAACAATGGCACGAGAAAGAGAAACTACGTCCATGCCCGAGCCGGGATTCGAACCCGGGGCGTCTCTGACCACTAGACAAGGTGGCCGACAGTCGTTAAGGCTACAGTGGACAAATAAAATTGATTTTTTTCAATTATTGATTTATATGTCTAAAACTTAGTGTGCTTGTATTATTGTATATTTAAAACATCTAAAAGCATAAAAAGCACAAATTAGTGCAAAAACAATGAATACTTTTTTTTCAAATTTCAAATTTAAGCATTTTTTTAACAAAATTTCAAAATGTTCCAGGCGTCGCAATTTTTTTTCAAACTTCATTAAAAACAATGTTTTATGAAATAGTTTATAAAAGATGGCTGAAAATAAAAATTTTCAGTTGAAAAAATCATATAAATTTTCATTTTCAGCCATCTTTTATAAACTACCACATAAAACATTGCATGTGATGCATTGTTTTATGCAATCATGCCTAATGATTGAAAATTAAGTGAAAATTCAAAGTTTGAAAAAAAATTGCGACGCCTGGAACATTTTGAAATTTTGTTAAAAAAATATTTAAATTTGAAATTTGAAAAAAAGTATTCATGGTTTTTGCACTAATTTGTGTTTTTTATGCTTTTAGATGTAGTAAATATACAATAATACAAGCACACAAAGTTTTAGACATATAAATCAATATTTGAAAAAATCAATTTTATTTGTCCACTGTAGCCTTAATGTTCAACTGATGACTGTCAATCCCCTTCCACCAGGGTACAGCAACTTTGAATGAGCTACTGTCGTAGACCACCCACTATGTCTCTTATGGGAGGGGGGGTGCAACATAAGAGTTTATGATAACAGGTTGAACAGTGGCGTTCCCACGGGGGGCGCTAAGGATCTTAAGACCCTTTCAGAAGCATGAAGATGAACCCTCTTAATTAAACCATACTGCTTAAAATTACGTTTAGTGGACTTTACTTTTTGAAATTTGTAGAAAGATAGCCCCCAATCCCTTTCTTCATTTTACCAAAAGTTAACTTCAGTTTTTTTTTTTTTTTTCTGTTCTTTAGGACTTCAAATTTGAAAATTTTCCGAAGGAGTGCTACTTAGTCCCTCCTAGAAAACAATCTTGTGTGCGCCACTGAGGTTGAAGATGATTGAGAAAATTGAATGTTGCAGATTTTAATTAATCACATTTGAGAAAGAAATTCCAGTTCGCACCTTTTCTCGTTGGAGAATGAGAAAATCCCAAACATGTTCCATTGCTTGCAGGCGATAAAATTTTTTGTGCAGCTGGGATGAAATGAGATAAAAACGACTTTTTTCCTCCTCAGCCAACAAGTACAGATACATCCAAGCTGGCATTTCCAAACAAACACACACTCCACAGAGAGGAGGGGGGGAGGGGATCTCCGCCATGTCGAAAACAAAATCCCCGCTGAGTGAGTGCGTAGTGATGCAACAACCAGGAAGATAGGGGTGGAGAAAAGTGTAGGAAAAAAGGGGAAAATAAATAATGGGGGAAGAATGTATATAAAAAAAAAAGGTTGGAGTGTCTTTTGGGGAAAAAAGAGGGTGTGCTGGCTAAGAGCCAAAAAAGAGTGAATGCTGGGTGTCATCCGGACAGCTAACCGGTAGGCCAAACTCTTTCTTTTTTCTCCACTTTGAATGGCAACGGGGCGGATTAAAATGCGAGTCTCGTTTATAAAAGCAGTGCCAGCGAAGAACAAAAAACTAATGGGGAAATGAAATTACAAACCCCACAATGGGAGGACACTTAATGATACACAGGAATTTGTATTTTGCTTTCGTGAAAAATGCGAAGTCATTGCGTTGCTGCTAGGTAAAGCTTGATAAATTATAGATTTTTTTTTTACTTGGTGAAAAAAAGAAATGGCTTACAAGTTCTGCGACAAAAAATAAACTGTGACAGTTGAGTTAATTTTATTTAGAGTATTGAAAGAAATATCCCCCACCCCCGTCCCAAGTCTATTCGTCCGTACTTGTTTATTTTGACCAACTTGTTGGTCCAACTTATTAGAATTCTGGCATTGACATGCGAATATTCTCATGGAATTTTTTTTAGCATGGACAGTGACATTTTATTATGATGAACAAAATAATCACTTTATCTAGTCATAACTCAAAAAATAACGAGTGTTGAATTTGAAGTACAAAAAATGGAATTCGTTCTCTTTATTTTACATAATATAAATTTTAGGAATGAAAACAATTATTGAAATTTATAGAATTGGAGAGAAAAATTTACAGAGAATTGACCTATTATTCAGACAGTTTCATAACCGTTGTGCCAAATACAGGCACAAATAGGTTTGCCATGCACATGTTGAAGCAATGTATTTAAATTCATTTCTTCCGACTTTTTTTTAGTTATGGATTTCTTTTTTACAATTCTCCATGTAGCCATAGGCGTCTGGGCTGACTACCATGGTTAGGTGGTTCTGATCTTAATATATACAAAGTAAAACATCAACTCTTATTGTTGTACTACATTTGTTTGCGACTATAAAACTATAAAAAAGACTAAATATAGTTTTAAAAAACTAAAAAATATGCTTTTAGAGTTAATCAAACTAAAAAGAGAAGATTTTCTAAACTATTGAATATCCGCTAACATCAACTCATGTAACATAGTTTAGTCTTTAGTATTAATAATAGTATTAAATACATTACTTTTATATTTTCAAAGAACTTGAATTTTATCTTTAATTCAGAGTTACATACAAACAGCTAAAACACTTGTAATACATCAACATGAAATATAGTTTAGCCTATAGGATTAAATATAGTACTTTTATTTGTAAAGAACGCGATTTTTATCTTTTATTCAGAGTTACATACAAAACAAACTCACATGTGAAACTAATAAAAGCGCATTAAAAAACAGTTATAAAATGTTTATTTTTTAGAAATTTATGAAGTTCAACACACAAATACTATTTATTACTTTACAATGAACTGAACATAACACTTTTATGAAAATAATTTTTGAATATTACATATTGAAACAACATACTCGCGCTTTTTGGTTTTAATTCCTACCATAAGGCTAAAAATAGAAGTTTGTGATGGCATATCTTTCTCGCACTGAAGTGTGAACCCATCTTTTTTGTCTTATTAATCTGATTTGTTGTAAAATTTTGCTCTCCCTCCCTGCCTATTCCTCGGCCTCATACACAGTTTTTCTAGTACAAGTTCTGTCTTTCAATCACCACATGAATATTTCTCTTTTACGATTTGCTTTTTGGTGGGTATAATAAATAATCACTCCAAAAATAATTTTGGATACAGTTCTACGCTGCGAAAAAAAAAGCTGTTGTTTTGACAGTAAAACTGGTTGCAGAGGTTCCAGTTTAAAACAGTAAAAGCTAAGTAATAACTGTAAAACTTACTATTTTACAGTTTATTACTATAAAATTAGCAATTTCACCATAAAATTAGCTACATTATACTGTAAAAACAACAGCATAATACTGGCAGCAGAGGGTCCCGTTTAAAACTGCAAAATGCACTGTAATAAACTGTAAAACTAGTAATTTTTCAGTTTATGACTGCAAGCTAGCAATTTTACAGTTCACTACTTTAAAATTAGCATTTTTACAGTTTATTACTGCAAAATGAGCTGTAATATACTGTAAAAACATCTATTTCTTAATCAGTACGAAACTGCTGCTGTAATAATTTTTTTAAGTGCTCATAAACAACCTATCACCCTCAAATAAATAATTCCCTCCTCAAATTTTCGCTCGTCTCTTACAAAAGTTATTATCCTAAGTAACAGTGAAAGAAAGTTGAACAACGCTACTCATACAATATAAAAAGGGAACGTTGCTTTTACTGTATAATACAGCTAAATTTTACGGCAAAAACTGTAAACTGTCTAACTTTACAGTTAGAAACTAAAATTGCTAGTTTTACAGTTTATTACCGTGCGTTTTACAGTTTTTACCCATTAATGCCTAGCGTCCCTTTTTAAGGACGGTTCAAAAAAGGGTCTGAATTTCCCCAAAAGGAACATTTCAACCAAATAATAGTGTTCAATAAGTACCTTGGTATTGTTTCAATCCCTTATTAACAGATTGTAGCACATAACCATTGTAAAGTGTGTTCTGTAGCGGTTTTAATATGATCTTTATCAAAAATGACATCGTTCACAATCTCAAGAAAAAAAGCTGTTTTCAAAGTTATTCCCAGCTTCCCAGTTTATGTTAATTGCTGATTTTATTTCTTCTTATAAAATGTCTTTTGAAATATTATATCGTAGGCAGGAAAAAAAAATAGTAAAAAAAGTATGTACCCTCTGGTGTCTATCGAGTTTTCTTTCCTGAATAAAAAAATATTTTTTACATGATATTTTTTAAATTAATTTTTAGTGTCCATTAAACACTGTTTGTAACCAGTATACAAAATATCTTGGGGGAAAAAAATGTCAGGCATTAATGGGTTAAACTGGAACCTTTGCTGCCAGTATCACACTGTTGTTTTTACAGTAGAACACAGCTACATTTTACGGCAATAAAATGTAAAATTACTAATTTAACAGCAAAAAAACTAAAATTGCTAATGTTACAGTTTATTACTATGGAATTTAACGGTTTTAAATTGGAACCTCGGCTACCAGTTTTATACCGTAAAAACAACAGTTCATTTTTTGCAGTGTTGCAGCGCAGATTTTAAAAACAGCTGGACCAACGCATATGCAAAGGACCAACAAAGGCCGAAGTGCCATCTTTTCTTTTCCTCGGCGTTGCAAAGAACAGGTTTTTGAGTTCAAAACCGAAACCCGACGCGTGAAAGAAAAAAGCCGACACGCATGCCTGAAAGTTTTGTTTTTGGTTTGGCAGAACGTTTTCGTTTCATTTTCCTCGTGGGAGATGGCCACTGTTTTAAAGTAAATATTGGTATTTTTTTGTTTGCAATCGGGATGGATATTTTTTAAAAAAAATGTGTGATTTATTACTTCTTTCGAGTTAAAACTTTTTATAACTTTGATTTGTTTTTGAAAAGATATGAATTTCTACTTCCTGAATATGCGGTTTAATTATAATATTGCGCTTCAGAATGTGGTAGATATGTTTTGAAACAGGAATGGTGAAGACAGGGATCAGATCATTCACTTTAACAAGTTTTTTTTTTAAAACTTATTGTGAGTATCTTGGGGGAAAAAATGTTGTTCAACAAAATATTGCACTTCAGGATATGAGATATTTTCTGAAACTAAAGAATGTCGAGAAAAGAAAACAGACATTTCATCAAAACACATTATTTTCTAAGGTGTTGTGAGTGCCCTGGGTTGGAAAAAAAATCTTTAATTGATCAAAAGTAAACATAATTTTAAGAATGATGTTTGTTGATTTATTATACTCTTATCTTTATCATTGTGGCTACATGCTCACTTATATACTTCAAAATGGTCGTTACCAGTTGCTGAGCTTGTTTTCCACTGTTGTGTTTGCCTTAATAAAATCCGTGTAAAGAATACGTCTGTGTCCTCCATTTTCACCAAGCAAATCCACGGAGTTTACTTAATAATGTTGAACATGGATTTCAAATTAGAAAGAAAATGGGGGTGATGAGGGTTAGTTTGTTTGTTGTCCATTGCTCCTTTAGAAAAAAAAGAAAGAAAGAACGACATAAAGACTGATTTTTTTCGTTTCTATATTTTTATTATTGAAGTCAATTTCTCAATTGTAGACAGTGAACCGATGTACGTCTGTTTGTACTTCTTAAGTTTCAAATTATGCTCTCCCTGTACTGGCCGGATATTAGTCGGTTGCCGTTTTATCTATCAGAAAATATTGCATGTGTCCTCGGTTTTCGTTAATCGCCTTCCCAGACACCATGGGTCAATTTTAATAAAAAAGCGTAACATCATCTTGCGGTGGGGTTTTTCTGATTTCCTTACAACTGATATGCAAGTACAGAGAAGCCCCTTTTACGTGTAGACCACGAAGGTGACTTTTCCCCTGGCTGTTGGGTAGGGGGAAGGTACGGAAGAACGGGAGTGCGCCGCGTTTCTACCGAATTAAAGTAAGTGGGTCATTCCGACGAAAATGGTACAAATCATGTCTGAAACTCTTTGCTTAAAATTAACAATTTAAATAATTTCCACCAACTAATCATATTTTTTTTTATTGAGTTTCGATTTATTTGTGTATAATGAAGTGTAAATAACTAGTACATGACTCATTTATGAAAGGATTTTAAATATTTCGATCACTTTGGTTAACAGAGTGGACATATAACAGAGTGGACAAATAAGCCTTTAAAAATATCTGTATAATCACAAAAAAAGTTAGAATCACAGAACAAGCATAAAGTGGAACAAACAGCCTAAAACTGTAAGTCTGTCTGCAATTTCAAGAAAAAATCTATTTTTTTCATCAAGAAATCGGCTCTAACAGAGTGGACATCCAACAGTCCAAATTAACTACCATAAGAAAAGAATTAGGCTCACCCTGGTTGTTGACTACATAATTCAATGAAGCAAGCTAATTACGGCAGTTTTACTACCTATATTTTTAAAAAAAATATATCAGATTGAATGCAATTGTTTATTTTATTTCCAAAAGGCATATAACAGAGTGGACAATTCGAAACATAGAAAATCTAGGGACATGGATAAATAATAGTGTTTTTTGATGAAATTTTTTTCATTTGCGTAATAATCTGCAGAAATGGTGTCAGAAGCATCTTTTGTGCAATCCAGTGTCATTTATTTTGTTGTTACATTTCAGCTTAATTTTAAATCACATTTAAAACATTAACAATTTGAAGCTGGGACACGTCATTTTCTCCTTCTTCTGACAAAGATAATTTTTTTTGTGTCATTTCTAAATGGATTATACCAAATCAATTGATACTTGACGGCACAAAATTAAATGGAGAACCAATAAAAAATACACTTAATGGGTGGTTGTTATTAAAATTGATTTTAAAAAATTCTAAAGTCTCGGACATGATTTGTACCATTTTCGTCGGAATGACCCAAGTACCGAATTCAACGCCATCATCCAGATATCGAATGCTTGCTAGATCTTCTCGGTTTAGTTTGCCCTGAATGACCTTCGTGTTTATTGATTAAAAAAAACAAAAAAAAAAAAAAAAAAAAAAAACCATAAAATGCAGAAAATTTTGAAGAGTTGAAATAAAAACCTTGAATATTTTGAGTACCGAATTTTTCTGTGTAAGTTTTACGTAATTGTTTTTTTTTTTTTTTTTTGTAAAAGTCAAAAGTTAAATACGAGAATAAATAAATTTCACACCGGTAATTGAATTGGAATTTCGAATTGAGTTTTGTGGCAATATTGCTAATTTTACAGTAATAAACTGTAAAATTACTAGTTTTACTGTGATAAACTGTAAAATAGCTCGTTTTACAGTTTATTACTCTGCTTTTACAGTTTCAGTTTGGAGCTTCTGTTGCCAATATTGTACTGTATGAACAACAGTTTTTTTTTTTTTTTTTGCAGTGCATTCCAATTTTCAAACGTTAAATTTCAGTTTAATCGAAAAACGTTTTAAAGAGTGGGGGGAAGGAGGGGAGGGACATTTATTTCCAAAAAAATTTCAAAGATATAACCTGACCGGGAGACGAAGGAATTTCAAACAATGTGCCTATAAATATAAAAAAATCGATACGGCATTGTCTGGAAGAGGCATTGCCTAACAATTCAGAGGAACAACCCTTATGCGAAAGGAATCTGTTTTCCTCTTGGAAGCCAATGGGTGGACTGTCCTTGGAATAAGGTGAAGCCTTTTGTTCTTTCCAGGAAAGGAACAAATGCGGCTCGGTGGGTGGCTGTTCGAAGGAAAAGAATACCCGGTTCGTCCTTATATCTTTCCTTCTCTTTCTGGACATCGGGGTGTAGAGGTAGAAATGAAGCAACGGTATTTAGTGGGGTTAATCAAAGGGACTGCTTCATTATGTTTTTGTGGAATGCTTTATGACTGATGTCGTCATCCTTGAAAATACTGGTAATCGTAGGATAAATGTGTGGAAATCTGATTCGAAAATTCCAGGCTCTGTTTGAGGCTGGACTTGAATCACAACGAAATTAACCCATTAATGCCTAGCGTCCCTTTTTAGGGACGGTCCAAAAAAGGGTCTGAATTTCCCCAAAATGAACATTTTAACCAAATAATAGTGTTCAATGAGTACCTTGGTATTGTTTCAATTCGTTATTAACAGATTGCAGCACATAACCATTGTAAAGTGTGTTCTGTAGCAGTTTTAATATGATCTTTATGAAAAATGACATCGTTCACAGTCTCAAGAAAAAGTTTTCAAAGTTATTCCCAGTTATTACGTTAATTGCTGATTTTATTTCTTCTTATAAAATGTCTTTTTAAATATTATATCGTAGGCAGAAAAAAATTTTAGTAAAAAAAGGATGTACCCTCTGGGGCCTATCGTAACTTTTAAGGGACGATTTTTCTTTCCTTAACCCTTTAACTGTCAAGTTATTTTGATTTTTAACACTTTTCCAATCACAAACCCGAGAAACAGTTGGGTTTGACAAAGAGATGAAGCCGAAATAAACGTCTCCCGATATATATTCGGGTATAACAATACGATGCACTCAAAAAAAAAAAAAAAAAAAAAAAAAAAAAAAAAAAAAAAAAAAAAACCCCTGAGTAATACTCGCGCGTGACATTTTCGAAAACCAGCTGTGCCCGAGACTATCTCGGGCATGACAGTTAAAGGGTTAATAAAAAAAAATTTTACATGATATTTTTTAAATTATTTTTCTTGTGCATTAGACACTATTTGTAACCAGTATACAAAATATCTTTGGAAAAAAAATGTCAGGCATTAATGGGTTAAGGTTTTAAAAAACTAAAAAATATTCTTTCAGAATTAATCAAACTAATTCAGACCTATTAAATTGAACGGTACGAAATTACAAACATAAAAGTATAAAAACTTAATACTACCATTAATACTAAATGTTAAACTATACGTTTCATGATAATCTGATTTCCCTCTGATTTTCAGAACTATTGAATATCCGTTAAGTTTACATTCACTTATAACACGCCAACATGTAATATAGCTTAGCCTTTAGTATTAGTAATAGGGGTAATTAGTAATAGTTTCCAATATATTACTTTTATATTTGCAAAGAGCTTGAATTTTATCGTTTATTCAGAGTTACATATAAACAACAGAGACATTTCTAATACGCCAATACATAGTTTAGCCTTTAGTATTAATAGAATAGTGTTAAATATATTATTACTTTTATGTTTGTAAAGAACCTGAATTTTATCTTTTATTCAGAGTTCATACATACAAACAAACCCACATGTGAAACTAATAAAAGCGTATTAAAAAGTGCGTGGAGCCTTAATTTCCATAGGTAGTATTCCATTGAAGGTGGCATCACTTGGCGAATTTTTTTCACGATTTGAATTTATTTATCATTATTTCTAACCAAAAAAGTTCGTGGTTGGCGACACATTCGACAGCTTTAATTTCTGAATTCTGGGGTTGCCATATTCTTGTAGACATCGCAAATTACTTGAAGCAAATATTTTTGTTGTCGCCGAAGTAAATAAGTCGCCAAAAGACCTTTGACGGAATTTGACATAAAATTTAAAAGCCTGCTGCAGCTGAACTCCCTAGTGCTCCCTTGCAAATAATTTCTTTTAATTCATCACAAAATGACGTGAGTGTAAGAAAGGTCAAATTGTTTCCCCCCATAGCCCTATAATTTGCGGCCTCATGCGCCACTAGGCGTTAAGAGACTAAAGAAGAAAAAGAAAGATAGCCCTATAAATCCGGCTATGATCTCAATAATCGGTGTATCACTAATTCGTTTTAACAGTATTATATTATATTTTAATAACTATTACATTATATTACAATAACTATTACATTGTATTATAATAACTATTATATTATATTATAATAACTATAGTATTATATTATAATATTGATAATAACAATTAACTATACATCTATGAAAATAAGTGCTTTAATAATTTGTGTAGTTTTATTTAATTGGTGTCATAACTTGTCAGTATGAGAAGGGGGAGAAGGGGGAGATGCATAACACGCAGCCTCAAAAGTTAAAACACTCAATTTCGTGAAGAAAGAATGTTTTTGAACCATATTCAAGCTTAAATTGCTAAATTACTTTACATGTTTCTTGTGCTAAGTAATTCAGTAATTTCGTGCAATCAAGTACAATTTTTAACATTAATGTGAGCATAAGGATGTAAAGACATCTGATAAAAGCTTTGTTGGCCGTCTTAACACTCATTCGCTCGCCATTTTGTGCATTGAAAAAGGCGCTCCTTGTAACGCCGAAACACGTGTCTGTAGTGTTCTTGCGTATTTGTGCTATTTTGTATTTTTTGCGTTGTATTTTTCAACGTTGTATTTTTTGCTTTAACGTGTCAGTTTTTCACAAGCCTATAAAAAAGTAAACAAAATGTGATATCACACTTTTCGTCACCCCCCTCCATCTCAATTGTCTCATACTATCAGGATTCCATGACCCCCCCCCCCTTCAAAAGCATGACGTCATTTGTGGACGGCCCCTTGAGCATTCTTTAATATTTGTGGCTAATTTCTCTACGAAAGATTCTAGCATCAAAGACGTTCCCCTGCAGTTCTATCGATAGAAAATAGTTTGTGAAAAATACGGTTTTACGATTGTTGATTATATGCAATAGGAAGTTAACTTTTGTGACAGTTGTATAAACAGCATTAGTCGTATAACGTGATTTTTATGATCCATGAATTCTGTTTTGGCGTCAGTGAAATCGGAACTAGAGGTAAATCTTCTCTTCAGTTTTTGATGCTTGTTAAACACACGTGCAACTGTCGCAAAAATTGCTCTTGCTCTAAAAGCGCAAATAATAAATTCATTAAATAAACAAAGCTTTTTTTTTTTCAAAAAAATTCTGCGTTTTATTCGCTTTAGAACCAGCTGATCTCAGTGGACACCCCCCCCCCCCCACACAGACTGGGGTTCCCGATCCGGGGGAGGGAGCAGGATCGTGGCACAGACTGCATCATTGACATTTTTAGATGGTGTTTTTATGAGTAGTTTTCTTTTTTTCTGGTAAGAGGGATTTCGCTCGGACACCCGCAATGTTTCGGGAAGAGATAAATATGAAAAGTGACCTCTTACATTTGAAATTGAACTCATCCGTTTTGTGCATAGGCGGTTGGTGCACCAAAAAAGTGGAAGGTCAGAAGAAATACGGAGAGGGAGTTGAATGAAAAGAGGGGGGGGGGGGGGGGCTAGGATGCAGTTCCTTTTCATTTTTTGTTTTTTGCTACAATTTGATATAATATTGGATTTTAACATTGCAGACTAATTGAGTGATAAAAATGTGGAATAAAAATATGTGGAAAAAAGTAAAATGTGGAATATGGAGGTCAAAATATAAAAATATGTGGAATATAGAGTTTTTAATTATGTGGAAATGGAGTCAAAAACCAACTTAGCTGGTTGATTTTCATCCATTCTTATGAAATAACACGAAAAAACTCAGGTTTTGGAATTTTCAGCTCAATCAATCCAGTGAGTAAAAATTCATTTTTCACTCGATCATTACTTTTTAACTGTGAAAAGTTAGGAGTCTAAGCCCCTCCACTTTTGGAAGTGAGGCGGCAGTCACCCCCCTTGAGAACCTGTACCTGGCGCCTATGGTTATGTGATTATCTGTTGCAAGTGAAATGACACCGGCGTCGGGAAGATTTTGGGGGATTCAATTGTCCTCCATAAAGATAATCATTACACAAGTCAACCCTAAAAAATGAAATGTGTTTTTGTGGGTAGTTTTCTTTTTCCTGGAAAGGGGTATTTCGCTCGGGGGGGTGGGGGAGGGGGCACAAAAATAGAGAGGAGATAAACATGAAAAGTTATCTCTTACATTTGAAATTGAACTCATCCGTTATGTGAACAGACGGCACCTGTTGCGAGTAAAATGACACCAGCTTTGGGAAAGATTTTTGGCGAGTCACTTGTCCTCTATAATGGGGCTAAATGAAGATAAGTGGGAGGCATAAAGATGATCCTTCCACATGTCAACCCTAAAAAAATGAGCATTTGAAATTGAACTCATCCGTTATGTGGTTATATAACAGACGGCACCTGTTGCGAGTGAAATGACACCAGCGATTTTTGGGGGGTCACTCATCCTCTAATCGGGCTAAATGAAGATAAGTGGGGGGCATAAAGATGATCCTTCCATATGTCAACCCTACAAACATGAACAAATGAAAACAAAAAAAAAAGAATGAAAGAGCTCGCTAAACGTGTACTGTACAAGTGAGATTTTGAGCAGGAAACGAGTGGGCAGAAATCGGTGTTCCAAAAGGATACGATGCTAGGAATCGTCCATTTCGCTGCAGTTCCGGGGGAAGAGGGTCCCAAACAGGAAGACTTGGGGAAGACAGATAAACCCACCCTTCCCTTGTTCTGATTTCGTGGAACACAGACACAATCCCTATTATCGGACGCCGCTTCCTCCCGCTATCAGGGGAAATGAAGATTTAAGAAATCGTCCTCACTCACAACTGGGCTCGGGAGAATCTGAAATAAAATTCTTATCTCTTTTGTTATTTTCCGTTATTAGCTATCTATTCGGGGCAGGGTTCGTGGAAGACGAACCAGGAATTTTTCGTTCGAGAAAAAAATGTTGTGCTGGTTTTAATTAGGTTGAAAATTTTAACGAGGCAACTTTTTTCTGATTTTTGTTTCTTTCATTTTAGTAGTGAGACTCAGTGAGTGACAGTGAACTCTCACTTATACGCCGACCCTAGGGACCAACAGAAAAAGCGCATAACTGAGAGAAACGCATAAGCGAACAAGCCTATTTAAAGGTCTAAAATGCAACATAAGTTCTAAAGAGAGTATGAATAAGAATGTTTCTATAGAAAAGGCAATAATACTACGGTTTGGCAATTACTCCAACTTAACTGCAATGATAAAGAGAAAACAAAAATTGCAGCGTACCTAATCCACAAATTGTTCCTTTAAAAACGATACATAGTAGATACTTGTCCCTCTCCGAGCTCTAGTTCATACGAAAAAAAAAAGCCTTCCGTGAACAATAGAGGCGATAGATTAAAGAGGAAAATGAAAAAAACATGCTTATTTTTTTAAAGAAAATAAATTATATTTTTTACATTTTGCACAAAATTCGGCTCATAAGTGAAATATTAATTTTTAGAGCGACGCAGAAGCGAATGATATTATCATTATTGTGCTATGGAATGTGCAGGGACCACTGAAAATCGTCATATGAGTGAAAAAAATGCATAAATGAAGCGTTGTATAAGTGAGAGTTCACTGTATTTTTCAACGCTCAATACATTTACGTATCTTGTAGGTAAATGATACTATGCCGATTTCCATCAAAATTTTAACTTTCAACGACAACAACAATAATAATAATTAAAATCCATATAAATAAAACAAAGAATATAAATATGTGTGTGTATGTATGTTCTCTATACAAATCCACAGTTAAAATGGTACTTTCATTCGGTAGAAACGCGACCACACTCCCATTCTTCCCCACCATCCCTCTACCCACCAACTGGGGGGAAAGTCACCTTCGTGGTCTACATGTAAAAGGGGCTTCTCTGTACTTGCATAGTAGTTGTAAGGAAATCAGAAAAACACAATCAATGTTACACACAAACAATGTTACCCATTTTTAGTTTTTTTATATTGACCCATGTGTCTGGGAAGACAATTTAACGAAAACTGAGGACACTCATGCAAAATCCGTATAAATAAAACGAAGAATATATGTATTTGTGTGTATGTTCCCTATACAAATCAAATATGTGTGTTTGTGTGTATGTTCCCTATACAAATCAGGGGCGCCCGGAGCTTAAAATTTTGGGAGGGGGAATATTCTCAATTTGCCGAATGAAATTCCGAAAATGTGCCGAATGCTAAAATACGACCATGCGTGCATTCCTTATACCGTTACTTCATGCGTAAAGACAAATGAAAAACAAGTATTTTCAATCTTTCCTTCAAATGATTGAAAAATATTTGAACTTTGATTAAAAAAAAAAAAAAAAAAACGGGGGCAGTAGCAGTACATAGACGAAGATGCATCTCCCTCTCCCAGCACGATTTGTAAGTGCACCCCTCCCTATTAAAGAATAGAAAATATTTCTCCTTAGTGCTATTTTCCTAGATGATGTGCCATTAATTTTTCAACTCTCAAGTTAATGCTTTTAAAGTTTACAAATAGCTTTGTGCTATTGATGTAGAGAAAATTACAGCGTTAAGGAGGTAAAAATAAGCAGGGATACTGCAGACACGTGTTTCGGCGTTACAAGGAACGCCTTTTTCAATGCAAAAAAAATTTGAGCTTATGGATGCACAGACATCCGACAAAAACCGTCTATTTTATTGAATGCAAATTAACTTTTCCCGATTCGAGATAGATTCGGGTTTGACAAAGAGATGAAACTGAAATAAACCTCTCCCGAGATAACAGTACGGTGCACTCAACAAAAAATTACTTGGGCGTGGCATTTTGGAATATCAGGACTGTGCCCGAGATATCACTAAATGTATTGCATCCCCAAATTTGCCGAATCATCGGCCTGAATGTGCCGAATGAGGAAAAATTTTAGGAGGTCCGGGTGACCTCCCGTGACCTCCCTTCGGGGCGCTCCTGATACAAATCCTTGCGTCGGATCTGGACTAAATTTTGCAGAGAGGTACTTGGGCACCGGGGAAGGGTCGCAGGCGGGTTTTTGAACGCCAAAAGGGTATCAAACCGTTCGAATTTCAATTTAACGACTCTAAAATGGATTAAAATTGCTTTTTTCTGCCCGTTATAATTATCGGATCTTCTCGATTTTAGTCTCATTGCATATCTCAAATTTGTTCCCTCGTTCCTTTTGTTGTGCTAATAAAAATAAACTTTTGCAGAATATTCTATACTAGTGTAATAAGTAATAAATGTAGGTTTTCCAGAGATGCACACACAAAAGAGAGAGAGAGTAGCTGTGTAGATGACCGGAATTTTGTGAGGCCACTCGAAGCAAAAGTGAAATTTACAGCCTTACCCCTTTGTGATCGAACGTGTCCACCTTTGTCATGCAACCTGACAGATTGGGGCTGTCCCCACCCAGGGCTGGTGTAGCGGTACACTGCGTGGAAAAGAGAGCGAGACACGAAAGGGAAGGCGAGAGGGGGCTTGTCACAGAAGATGATTCATGCATCCTGGATACTCTCGAAAAAACGTGGAGGGGGTCTGCCCATGTAAGGATCGTTGAGCACTCGAAGCCATTCCCGATCATAAGGACTTCCTTTCAGCGCGGGAGAGAGGGGAAGGGCAGTCATGTAATCCTCCATTTGGGGTCACTCGAGAGACTGCGATTTTATAAGAATCGCTCACGTACTGTTAAGAAATGAGGTCGAAGCAAATTTCATTTTGTGTTCAAACGCTTTGAAAGTACAGTGAGCTCTCAGTTATGCGTCGGCCCAAGGTACCAACAGAAAAAGGCGCTTAACTGAAAGAGACGCATAAGTGAACAAGTCTATTTGAGGGTCTAAATCATAATATAAGTTCTAATGAGAGCATGAATAAGAATATTTTTATAGAAAAGGAACATATTACTGCGGTTTGGCAATTTCTGTAGCGTAACTACAATTATAAAGGAAAAGCAAAAGTTGTAGCTTACCTAGTCACAAACTGTTACCTTTAAAACGATGCATAATAACTAATTCTCCCTCTCCGAACTCTAGTTCATGCGGAAAAAATACCTTCCGTGAGTAGTAAAGGTGAAAGATTAAAAAGGAAAGTGAAGAAACATGTTTATTTTTTAAATAAAATAAATTAAATATTTTACATTTTACGAAAAATTCGGCGCATAAGTGAGATATTTATCCTTAGAGCGACGCATAAACGAATGATGTTATTATCATTTTGCTAAGGAATGTGTTGGGACCATTGAAAATCGTCGTTGTTTTATGATATGTTATGTTGATTTTTGTTCCAACAGATGTTAAAAGGATATTAATGTTAAAAAAAAAAAAAGTACTCATCTTTTCAATGAAGGAAAAAAAAAAAAAATGGATAGCTGAGTTTACTCATATACGCACATTCGAAAGAGTACTTTTGAAATTTCTGTCTTACGGGACAGATGTAAGATTTGTAAAATATAGAGTTTGGTACTCACAATTTTGAAGAATTTTGGTGTTTTTTTTTAGTGGCATTAAAAATTCGAACCGAAAGGTGTATTGTTAAGGAATTATGTTTGGACTAACTACAATAGAAATAAATACTGCAGAAAAAAAACACTTCTTAATTTGTACAATTATTCAATAAAGATAATTTCACTTTTCAACTGCAGTTTTAAAGTAAATAAGAAAATTAAAATAAAATAGCAACAATATTTTTTTCAGTGAAAAACTGTGAAAAGCATTTTTGTAACAGTTTTGAAACATTTCGGATGGGGTTTGAACCCTAAAAACCCACCCCTTCAATACGGCCCTGTAAAATTTGTGCTTTTTTTGCGGTGTGTCGTTTACAATAAATAAATAAAATTTTATAAATTCTCCAAGTAGAGTTAAATACAGAGAGGAGCCAGAAGAGAGGGGGGGGGGGGAGGAAAGTAGTTAATTTTTTCACGGACCTTGCTTTTGTTTTTGTAACTAAAAGGGATCTTAGGAGGAAGCCGTATGAGAATGAAACTGTGGAGTCATTTCATAGAAATGTCAACCTCAGCCGAAAAAAAAATACCGAAGTGAAAAAAGTATCAATAAATAAGTAAATAAATAAAAATCACACAACATAAGAAGTTAAAAGAAATTGAAAAAGTATTGTAATTATCACTGAGATTAGCCATAATAAATAGTGTGTAGTGGCCCTGCCAAATTCTTGTTTCGGGTCAAGAGAAGTGAAAAACGAAGGGGCGAAAAATGTTTTAATTTTTAAGCTAAAGAAAAACAAAATAGTTTGTACAGTTATAAAGAGAAATCACCAGAGTAATAATCCTAAATGTAGTTCTAAAAAACTAACAAATACGCTATTAGAGTAAATTAAACTAAAAAGAAGTTTCAAAACTATTGAATATCCGCTTAGTTTACATGCAGTTATAATGCATCAACACGTAATATTGTATATATCCTTTAGTAATAATAATAGTATTAAATATTTTTCTTACATATTTGCAAAGAACGTGAATTTTATCTTTTATTCAGAGTTACATACAAGTAACTGAAACACTAAAATACATCAGCATGCAATATAGTTTAGCCTTTAGTGATAATAATAGTATAAAATATTTTACTTTTATGTTTGTAAAGAACGTGAATTTTATCTTTTATTTAGAGTTACATACATACATTCAAATAAACAAACCCACATGTGAAACTAATAAAAGCGTATTTAAAAAATATTTATCAGAATGGATAATTGTGTTAGTGCTTCATCCAGAAAATATGTTATCAGCAATTGGATTTCACACTATTATGCATCAAAAACTGGTTTCTCAAAACGAAACGCATGACTCTTCGCTCGATTAATGTGGTCTCTAATGAAGGGTTCGAATCTCTTCTATGGAGTGGAAAATATTTTTGGGAAAGTGCGAGGGAAAAGAAACAGGTCAAGGCTCGGGTATTGAAATGGAGTGGTTGGGGTTTGTCTGATGCAATGTGTGTGTGTGTGTGGGGGGGGGGGGGTTAGAAGAGGAAGGTGGTGTCGCTCATGCAACAGGTTGCGACATCTGGGGGATATCTGAATGTCATTTCATCCCGGTTCGTGACGAGTTCTGGGAGAAAAATTAACGACAGCTGTCTTTACGATTAAGATTCAATGCAGTTTAATTTAACTCATTCATGCTCAAATTTTTTTTTCGCAATTTTTTTCAATTTTCATCTGCTTAAAACTTACTTGGAATGTTTTAAATACATTTTAGGCGTCAAATAAATCATCGCTGCCATATTTATTAAGTTATTCAATGTCCTGTTTATGGGACACTGGGCATATATATGAGCAAATGAGCATGCATATACAAAAATGATGTAATAATTTTTGCAAACTAACATTTCGGAAGACTTCTGTGATCTATTTTAAGCAAATCATTTTAAAATAGTAGAAATTTTATGAAAAATAAGTTCAAAAAACACCATCTTTCTGCGACTACCCATGCTGTATCATTGTTTGACTGATTTGTCTGAAAATAGCTGTCAATAAATGAACTCTAATGTCCAGCTAGCGGCTTCATATGGTTTTCTCAAGAAGAAGGACTATTTAATTTGTGAAAAACAGCTCTAGTAAAAAGATATATACCCATTACAGGTCTTTGTCTGCAGTAACTAACAAGCGTCCCGTTTTTTGGCTACTGGGTATAAATGGGTTAAGTATTGATTTAGTTAACTGAGAAAAAAAGGTATGAATTCTTACAAACTGTTTTAGTACCATGTTATGCGACAAAATAAAAATAAATTTATGCAGTGAGAGAAAACTATTTTTTTCATTTTGTTACCTCATATTAGCTGCCCACAAATCTGTACCTCAGAACCAAAACGACCCAAGTAGCATCAACTCATCGGATTTTGCTCGGCCGATCAACAAACTCCTCGTAAACTGATCCTGTAACGCACGATGACATCATTCCGATCAGTATCCGAGCACGGTTTTTGATGAGCTACTTTTCATCGGAAAGCGATAGCCTTCAGATCAACTTTCCCGATGAAAATAAGCCGAGCTATATTTCATCTGAAAACGATATCCTTCCGATCAAGTTTCCCGATGAAATTCCTCGGCACGGGACTGTTCTGCTCGTAAATTGCTCCAAATCTAATCGTATTCTCATCGGATTTTGCTGCTCGGATTCTGCTTAGCCGATGAGACATATTGGATCATCGGCCGATGAGAATTTCATCGGGTTTCGATGAATGGCCGATCATCGGCCGATGAGATGATGCTGCTAGGGGACGTACGTCCAGAAATGGCAATTGTCACTTTATGACTGCACTGCAAAAAATATCTGTTGTTTTTACAGTATAATTCTGGCAGCAGAGAGTTCAATTTAAACTTGTACTAAATTAACTGTAAAACTAGCTATTTTACAGTTTATCACTGTAAAACAAGCAATTTTACAGTTTATTACTGTAAACGCAGCAATATTACCATAAAATTAGCTGCATTTTTTGTTAAAACAACAGTACAATACCGGCACCAGAGGTTCCATTTTATAACTATAAAATGCACGGTAATAAACTGAAACTAGAAATTTTACAGTTTATTACTGTAAACTAGCAATTTTACTGTTTACTACTGTAAGAATAGCAATTTTACAGTTTATTGCTGCAATATTACTGTGAAATTAGCTGTATTGTGCTGTAAAAACAACGTCTATTTTTTACTGTGTGCATTATAGGTAGAATTTAATCCCGCATCGCCCGCCCTTTATTATTGTTTTATCTGTACTGCCGATTCCTTTAATGAACAGCAGAAACGCGTAAGCTCGTATTTCACAATTCTTTGCATATCTATATATATATTAATTGATCTATGTTTGTATGTTTGTTTCTTATACAAATCCAGTTTTCGTCGGATTTTCATCAAACCTGACACAGAGGTTCCTTGATGCACTCGAATTCACATAGGCGGTGTTTTGAAAATTTTAAAAAATCGTAAAAGCCCAAAATTCAAATTGCTTTGTCTCAAACTAGCCATTTTCTTTCCAGTTCGAATAGATAGAGCAATAGAGATATAAGCCTTCAAGCATACAAATGAATAAAATTTGACACATTAAAATGTGAGTATTTTCCAACAAAGATTACGATTAGCAATGAAGTTTCAATTTATGGCTCACCTATTTCATTTTAGCATGAAACAAATTAAACACAATGTAATACCAGGCAACGTCGGGTAATAAGTTATTTGTGAATAAAATCCTTTATATATATTTTTTCTTTGCATACGATCATACTCTGTCCCTAAAATTGAATTTGATTTTGTCATTCTTGTAAAATTTGCGTGATATACATTTATTCACGGCTATTGATCTGCTTCGTGATAAATTGTACTTCGGGGATACAAGTTCCGCGAAACAAACGTGATTAAATTTCCTACTGTTTGCCCTTGGGATTATGGTGGACTAGATTAATGGAACCCTTCGAAGAAACTGCCACCGCATTAATGCCCCGGTTTCATTGATTATATAAAAAAAATCTGATTCTTAATTCCCGTGTTGTTTTGCTTATGTGTGATGGTAGGAAATAACAAGGTGGAACGCAGTTTTGTTTAATGTATTTACATGAACTATCCCCAAGAGTTTTTCAATTTGCCCGAAACGTTTCAATTGTTCTATTGCATAACTAAGCGCTGCTAATTTACAGCGAATTGTCGATAATGATGATTCCCAGTGGAGCGATATCACATGTTTTTAAGAATCTTAGTTGTTTGGTTATGGAATGTTTTTCGTAATTGCATGACTGATGAACTTTTGATTAGAGTTATTATTGATATGCTAGTGCAACATGCAAAATCTAAGAAGGTATTTTTTTTGTGACAGCAATGAAATAGGTGAGCCTTAAATTAATAAGTTAATCATTGTTAATCGTAATATTTCTTGGAAAATACTCATATTTAAATGTGTTACATTTTATCAATTTGTATGCTTAAAGGCTTATTTCTTTTTCTCTATCTATTCAAAATTGAAAGAAAATGGCCATTTTGAAACAAAACAAAAAAAATGTGAAATTTGAGGTTTTTTGGATATTTAAAAAATTTTCAAACCCCGCTTATGTGAATTCTAGGGCATCAAGGAATCTCTGGGCCAAGTTGGATGAAAATCCGACGAAAACTGGATTTGTAAAAGGAACAAACATATATACAAACAAACAAACATACATCGATTTTTATATATTAGTTATTCATATTAATGTGATTGAATAAGCCAAGGAAACTGTACCTGTAAGTTTGCTACTGTACTGATGGTGGTGTGTCATGAAGTCCTTCAGTTTTAAATGCATTTGGTATTGAGGCCATTTTTGAAAATTGTTGACGATTCTCATTCAAATAGCACGAGAAGATTTGTGGATCTGCGATTAAAATTTTGAGTAGCAATACATTTTTCGTATTTTGGATTACTCCGTGATTGTTTGTGAAAATGAATTTTGCTTTGATTGATAAGCTAGAGCTGTTATTATTCTGTGCATATTTCTGTAGTTTCTTTTTTGTCTTTTACAAAAGCATTTTTTCAATAAATAAATAAATAAAAATAAATATATCGATAAAAAAATAAAAACAATTGATTGACGCTAAATTAATTTTACAATATAAGTTCTACTAAAGAGTTTATTTATTCAAAAAGAAAAAAGAATACTTATTGTATAAATGTATAGGCATAAAATGTATTAAATTGGTTCCACTGTTTGCATTTGTTTTTCGTACTTCAAAATGAATTCTGTATCAATTCCCTTTCAAGTTCTGCAGTACATTTGAAGTAAAACTAAGTTTTCGGTGTTGCACGATCATTTATGTTATAGCATTTCGCAACGGTAACTACAGAAGTCTAAACGTGTTTTTTTCTTCCTTTTCATATTTTTAATCATCCCTACCGCAGCAATTCCATTTAAAATAACAATAAAATTATTACATGCTTTCACTAAGTCTCATGCTCTCATGCTACTACCGCCGTCGGGCACGATAAAAGAAAATCGCTCTAAATCACACGCTGTGCCCCCCCCCTCCCACCCCCCAGTACCCCAAAGCAAACAAGCCTTTCCTATTTCAACCACGGCGAGTATTTATGATTAAAGAGTTCGCTGATGAACTTTTAATGGCAGATGCCTTGATAAAAGTCGTTTCTTCTAGATTCTCTAGACTTGTTCTTACGCTACATCAGTTTCGGAATTATTCTCTTGTAATTCGCTTCCACTCTCTCTCTCTCTCTCTTGAATTTAATTTTCTTTTTTCTCCCATCTACTTTCGCTTTAAAACATTCATAACAGATTACAACTGAGGCACAAAGAAACGGGCATTTTTTTACACTTGAAACAGCAAAACGTCTGGGAATTTAGTTACAGAGCAGTAGCTTTATGTATTTTATACGAGCTTTTAAACTCATTTACATACGCTATTTGTACCCATACGGCAATAAGTTAAAATATTATGCATATGTGCTACAGTGTAAAAAATTAATGTTGTTTTTACAATATAATGCATCTAATTTTACAGTAATAAACTGCAAAACTGCTAATTTTATAGTTTATTACAGTGCATTTTAGTTTTAAACTGAAACCTCGGCTTCCAGTATTATACTGCTGTTTTTACAGTATAATACAAGCAAATTTTACGGCAATAAACTGTAAAGTTGTTAACTTTACCTTAAGAAACTGTAAAATTGCTATTTATACAGTTTATTACTGTGATTTTTGCAGTTTTAAATTGGAACCTCGGTTGCCGGTATTATACTGTAAAAACAATAGTTCATTTTTTGCAGTGTACATTTATGTATTCTCCAAATATTCTGCATTGCTCAAACTTGTATTCTCAATCTCTCCTTGCTTAATTAATAAGTAACTACGACTCTTATTATTACTCTTCTTTTTCTTCTTATTATTATTATTTAATCATCTGATTCGTTCAAAATGACGAACAATTCACTTTTTAAGAATTTAGTCAAAAAAAAAAAAAAGAAAGAAAGAAAAGAGCAGAGTATTTTAAGTTATAAAGTGTTTCTGTCAAATTCCAGGACTGTGCGTGTAGTTAATGAATAAAAATAAGTAGGAACGTATGAAAATGTGTAAGTACTCTGATGAGGCATCGATTTTAGGACCATAGAGAAAAACGTAACCGCCCAACTTCGAAGTATATTTTCAGAGGATTACGAGGCGTGTTTTCAGAATGAGTACCGTGTGTGAATGGTGGAAAAATTTCGACAAAGAGAAGTTTTCGAGATAAGCAGGTCGGAGTGTATTTAGAAGAGGTTGGCAGCTAGCTTCACGCCATGAATCACGTAAGAATGAACAGACATCCTTCGGGGAAAGAAGACATTCCCTTCATTTGGCCCTCTAGGAGGAAGAAATTACCTCACCTTTTGTCTCATCCACGCTTGAACGACGACGCTTCGGCTTCGCCTGTCGATCGCCATAACATCTCTTGATTCTTCTTCTCTCGTAATTCATAGGGAATTTCTCTTCTTCTGGTGGCAGCAGCCCGCGTGGGAGGGTTCGATTGTCTGGGGCATTGTGTTCGGGGTCGGCCAGGAGGTCCTCTCTCTCTGAAATGGCGGGCACGCGCTCCTGATGAGGGGTGGACGCAGTTGGAATTGAGTTGTGGGTGTCATTAGAATTGAAAACGTGCGCGAAATTGTTATCGTTTTCATTGCTGGAGGATGCCGCAGACAAAGTGGTGGTTGTCGATTTCTTTATCGGCTCTTCCTTTTGCTTTTGATCTTCCCCGCTCACTTTCGACGGCCGGCTTTTTATCTTTCGTGAGAGTTTCGGTTTGGATTCGGCAATTCGGAAAGTCTTCGCTTCGGTAGTTCTGAAGCAGTAGAAAAATAGCAACGTTGCTTCAAAGCGGAACAATTTTTTTTGAAACAATTTGTTTTTGAATGTTTTGTTAAAAAAATCTAGTATGGACTCCACACTACTTCCTCTTCGGGTAAATTTCTTAGTAGACGCTTTAAGTGTCAAAATAGTGCTTGGAGTGAGCAAGATAACAATTCAAACATTTACACCCCTAGTTTGCCATGAAACAAAACAAAAAAATGTTTTACAATGATTAATTTTCTAAATATCGCCGATTTAAAAATCATTCAGTGGATTTTTCGCAAAATATTACCAATAAGACAAATTGAACCCAAATTACAAAAACATTTTTTTTGCCAATTTGGCGATATGTTGCCAAGTTGGCGTCAAACACTTGGCGACCAAAAGCTTGGCAATATATCACCAAGTAGTGACGCCAATTCATATCACAAGCCTGCATTGAAATTAACACTGATTTGCCCCCAAAAAGGGGTAAAACACCACCTTGGGAACATTCGAATGTAATCACAAGGGGAGATGCACAACTAGACCCCACTCAGAGCCAAGGTCGGATCCAGAAATGTTCCAAGGGAGGGGCGATTGATTTTTTTTCTTACTTGCTCATTTTTTTTTGGCCATGCGTCCTTGTTAACACAGGTTGATTACAAATGTCTCGGTCTTCTTTTTCGAAAAATTTCCAGATCCGAGCCCTGAATCCCCACCGTTTCCTTTAATATCATCAAAGATCAACTAAAATTGCCTTTTTTGAACTTCAAAATCTAAAAATTGCTGAAGAAGAGACTCTCAAGGGAAGGGCGATCGTCCCCATCGCCCCTCCCTTGTATCCGCCGTTGCTCAGAGCCTACATACCAAACTAGAAGCTTCTAAGTCATATAGTTTTGAGTAATGCGACAGACAGACGTCACGAGAAAACTCGCTGTAATTAACTCGGGGGTGGTTGAAAAGGATTTTTCGGCTGGTTATATGTTGGGAGGTACATATGCACGTGCTTACAGGTCAAAAAAAAAAAAAAAAAAAAAAAAATGCTCAACATTCCTTCGGGGGTGAGCAAAATTCAAATTTGGACCCAAATTTCAGTGAATTTTTTTTTCGCGATCACAATACTTCCTTTACTACGTAAAATGAAGTAAAAATTAAAAAAAAAAATATTTTAAACTTTTTAAGGCTGTTGGAAGAATATTTCCAATTGAACTTATCAATTTTTCCCCTACACGGTCGAATAGTATATTCCATGGCCCAACACATCGCAGCAATTTGATAAATTCGTTAGCTTCTCTTCAAGAAGCGATATTTAAACTGCAAAGAACTGTTGTTTTTACAGGCAGCCGAAGTTCCAATTGTAAACTAAATTGCACAGTAATGAACTGGCGAACTAGCATTGTTACAGTTGTGGAGGCAGCTTCTTTTTTAGGGAAGGGGGGGGGGATCCTTTTCTGAAAAGGAAGGTTTAAAGTGCAACTTTCGTCCGAAAACGGGGGTGTTACGATTATTTTGAAATATAAGTCTTAAAAAGGCCGGTTTTGGCTATATTTGGTAGCTTAGGAGAGGGGGCATCTGACCTCCATGACCCCCTCTGGATTCGAGCCTGGTCCCGAACCTCGTCCTAACCTAGAAAAAATTTTAAATCCGCCCTTGGCAATTTCCAAGCTGAACGGAATCGGAAGTTCAGTGCTTTGAGAAAACGACTTTTCTCTACAGGCCAAAAAATGAACTGTTGTTTTTACAGTATAATACTGACAGCCAATGTTTCAATTGAAAACTAAATCGCGCAGTAATAAACTGCCAAAACTAGCAAATTTACAGTTTCTTACTGCAAAGTTGGACATTTTACAGTTTATTGCCGTAAAATTTAGCTGTATTATACTGTAAAACAACATTATAATCCTGGCAGCAGAAGTTCCAGTTTAAAACCGTAAAATGTACGGTTATAAACTGTTAAATTAGCAATTTCACAGTTTATTACTGTAAAATTAGCAATTTTTACAGTTTATTACTTACAGGGGTGCTCACAGGGTGGGGGGATTATGGCGCAAGTTGCGCCATCAAAATTTGGGCGGGGGGGAATTTTTAAACTAATTTATTTATTTTTTAAAATTATTTTTTGTTTATTTTTTAAATTTAACTTATTTACTGACTTTTTAATGAAAAATATTAATTAATAAATTTTTTTATTTAAATCATTTCTTTTATTTCTTTATTATTTATTTATTTATTTTTGTGTACGTGTGTGTGTGCTTGAAATGTTTGGAAAGGAAAAAAGCGATTCTATTCTGCGCATAATTCGAACTTTTAAAAAATTAATAATATATATTAAAAAAATAATAAAATAATTTAAAAAAATAAATCAATAATATTTAGAATAAATAAATAAAATAAAAAGGAGGGATAAAAATAAAAAACATGAGAAGATTGCGATTTTTTTTTTTTGGGGGGGGGGGGGGAATTTGCGCCATCGATCCCTGGGGGGATGGGCACCCCTGTATTACTACACTGTAAAAAATAGATGTTGTTTTTACAGTATAATACAGCTCATTTTACAGTAATAAACTGTTAAATCGCTAATTTTGCAGTAGTAGACTTCAAAATGTAATAAACTGCAAAATTGCTAGTTTCACAGTTTATTACTGTACAGAAGGTCTTTTCTCTATGAAGACAAATACAAGGGATTCAATGCACCCTTTGGTTCTTTCCTGCATGTCGGCGGAACGGTTCTGGCAGTTACGTGCCAGCCTTACCAAGGAGGCTCTGACTTATGCCGACGGCCGTGCCTCATGACCCTCGCTTCTTTTTTTCTCCTCCAACATTTTCTGGTTTCTTTTCTCTTCCTTGCAAGAGTTCTTTCCCGGCAGAGGCGTTTTTTCTCGCACTTCGCCAACAGAGCGTGTCACTGTCAGTGAGCGTAAGGATCCTACAAAACGGGAGCTGACTCATCCGACATTTTGGTTCCAAAAGGGCTAGTGTGGAACCACTGGTATCTCAGGGCCGTATTTAACCCATTAATGCCTAGCGTCCCTTTTTAGGGACGGTCCAAAAAAAAAGGTCTGAATTTCCCCAAAACGAACATTTCAACCAAATAATAGTGTTCAATTTAGTACCTTGGTACTGTTTCAATTCATTATTGACAGATTGCAGCACATAACCATTGTAAAGTGTGTTCTGTAGCCGTTTTAATACGATCTTTAATCAAGAATGACATCGCTTTCACATCTCAAGAACAAAGAGCAAAGTTTTTAATTCCCAGTTACAAAGTTTAAATTCCCAGCTTCCCAGTTTATGTTAATTGCTGATTTTATTTCTTCTTATAAAATGTATTTTTAAATATTATATCGTAGGCAGAAAAAAAAATTAGTAAAAAAAGTGTGTACCCTCTGGGGTCTATCATAACTTTTAAGGGACGGCTTTTCTTTCCTTAATAAAAAAATTATTTTGTACATAATATTTTGTTTATTATTTTTCCTGTCCATTAAACACTGTTGTAACCAGTATCCAAAATATGCTTGGAAAAAAAATGTCAGGCATTAATGGGTTAAGGGGTGGGTTTTTAGGGTTCAAACCCCCTCCGAAATATTTCAAAACTATTCCAAAAACAATGCTTTATATACTTTTTTTCTGAAATTTTTTTCATTTTAATTGTTAATTTTCTTATTTATTTTCCAGTTTCCTTTGAAAGATGTAGTGATTATACTAAATAATTGCACAAATTAAGAGTACTATCTGCAGTACTTATTTTTACGGTAGTTTAACAATACAGCGTCTTCCGTCGAATTTTAAGTGCCGCTAACGAAAATATTTGAAAGTGCCTAACTGGAATTAACGTATTTAATAGGCGTCATGAAATGGAAATTTAGGAAGTATTACTTCAGATGCAAGTATGAGTAAACGTATACTTAGAGTGAAAAAAAAAAGACATCGAATAATTAACAGGGACGAAGTTATGCAGATTTTTTCCATCTTTGAAAATATTCGTCATTTTTTTTTACATTTTTCATGTTAATACTTTATAAGCACTTATTATAACAAAAAGCAATAGAATGTATCGAATATGAAATCAAATTTTATTGGTCATATCAATTTCATGAGAAATTTGTTTGGTAAAACCCTCCCCGAAACAACCCAGTTAGCACAAATAACGTTTAAACGTTTCATAAACGTTTTGAAGTGGTTGTCACAACGTTAACAACCTTTGTACAACGTTTATGAAACGAAGTGTGCTGAGAAAAGTCTGGTTACGGCCCTGTGGTATTTACTCAAGTCGCGTTGATAAAAATGGTGGCAAAGCTTTAGATGTAGCTCCTCAGATGATATTTGACTATTTTTGTTTGGGTGATAAAAACATTTTGTAAAGTTAGGTTTAAACCAAGTGCAGTATGGAAATGGGCTTAATTACAGGAAACATGCTATACACCGCCAACTCGTTCATTTCGAACCATTGATTGCAGTTTCGGGCTTATTATGCCCTCATCAGCATGGAATACGAAAGTGAACGAGTTGGAGGCAAAAGTCCTCTTATAGGGCACAGATCTATGTCTATGGGATCGAAATCCATGGATCGAAATGAACGAGTTGGCGGTGTAGCCTTAGCCCTTGCTTAGGGGCGGTTACTCATTGCTTTATACAGGAAAACATATTTCCCAATTTCAGTTTTTTTAATTGAGAAATAAGTCATCTTTCTAGATTTACCAAGTGTGGCGCTTTATCCATCAGATCATATGTTATTTTACGCCAGAGCAACCAGGGACAATATTAACGTGTTTCCTAATACTCAAACAAATCTGGATCCAAAGCTGTCTTGGGACTAAAATGTCGGATGAGTCAGCCTGTCCTCTAGAGGAGCTCTAAGTGAGCGAGATGGGCTGCCCCTTTTTTTGGCGGGGAGCAGGTTCTTCTGGCAAAAAGAGTTGGCGTGATAAAGGGGATGTGAAAAGACCAGGGCCGATTAGCCCGAGGTCGTTGATAAGGGATGCAGTTAGCCTCTGTGGGCTACCTCTTCAGACAAATGACACTTGGGAGGTTTTTTTTATGTTTTTTGTTTTGGTAATTGCAAAACTTTCTTTCGGTTGTAGTTTATGCGGTGAAATGATGTGCGAAAAAAAAAATAAATATATGTGGTTGTGTTTATGTCTGGTTGTTGGCAAAATAACTGGAGAGCGGTTTTTGAACTGCTTATTTTCAAAAGAAGGGATTAAACGTAGCCTGTGTTGACATTTAGTCGCTTATTGTGGGAAGGGAAAAGTAATTTCATTTCAGAAATATGGGGGCATTTGATGAATTTTCTAAAAAGTTATTTATTTGCACAAAATAGAATTTTTTTGCTGGGCCAGTATTTTTTCTTTTGCTGGGAAAACCATTATTGTTTTGCAATCAGGCATTAATGTTAATTCAACCTTGATGATTTACCCCCTCACTTTTTTTTAAATATGATTGAAAAGCATTTTGTCTTTACTTACAAGCAAAAAAGTCATCTTATCATACATCGACATACATTTTATTGAGACTAAGGCCGGATTAGTTGAAGCATGATTTCAATTTTTATCATAATTCAATATTGTCCCAATATGGAATTAGTTACGAAAGTTAATTATAAATTAATGATTTTATGGCAGCAATGCGTATGGGTGATTGCTCTGTGCGAATGCGAAATGAACTTTAAGTGGCGAAAGACATTCAAAATAGTATTAATTATTAATTAATAATTAATTAACTAATTTAGGAAACTGAGAAGATGAAAGAAATAATCGTAGGATTTGTTAATCCCTTTTAGAATAAGCCAAGGAAGGACATCTTATTTTACTTCAGCTTTCGTTATGGGGTCAATCCATTTCAAATCACCCAATACGAATAAAATTTGTTACTCAACATTTTAAATTTTCCTGATTCTTTTATCATGGGGTCGTTCCACGTCAAATCGCCTAAGGCTATGTGCCGTCATGTCTCGGATTTTGTTCAATATTTTTTTACGGATAGATACCTATGAGATAAACTCAAATTAATTTTTTTAGATTTTTTGAATAAAAATTTAGAGTTGTAGAATTTTTTGAAATTTTGATTTTTTCAGAATTTTTGCTTTTTTATTTTTGGTATGCATTTTGAAAAAGCTCTATAACTTCCTCATTTTTCATTCAATTAAGCCAGTTTACGTATCATTTTAAAGCTAATTATTTTCTCCTTCAATATTAGTGACAAAAATGAGATTGTGAAAAATAGAATTTTGCCAATGGTCGTCTGAAGTCAGATTTTGTGTTTTTTCAATTGGTATGTTCAATAGGTCATATCTCCGGAGTACCAACTAAGAACTGCCCAATTTTTTTTTCAGTGATGACCACATCATATACTTTTTATGTATAAAAAATTGGAAGGGTGTTTTTTGTTGTTTTGGAATAAAAAATTCAAGTGTGTTTTTTCAGTTGGTATGATCAATAGGTCATATCTCCGGACTACCAACTAAGAAATGCACGACACTTTTTTTCTGTTATGACAACATCATACCCTCTTTATGTATAAAAAATTAGGAGGGTGCTTTTTGTAGTTTTGGAATAAAAAAATCAAACGTGTTTTTTCAGTTGGTATGATCAATAGGTCATATCTACGGATTACCAGTTAACAACTGCGCCATTTTTTTTCCATAATGAAAACATCATGATGTTTTTATGATCAAGAAATTAGAAGGAAGTTTTCTTGTTATTTTGAAATAAAAATCTTACATGTTTTTTTCAAAAAACTTTACTTTAAAATCAACTTTTGAAACTTAAATTTGAGATTCATTCAGCATCACACGTCACAAGCAGATGAAAATGTATCCTATTTATTACATTCAAATACTTGATGGTAGTTTTATATTGTTCTATTGCTTGCATGCTTTGGTAGTGAAAAGTCGCTGCATAATTATTTTACTCTTCAGTAATTATTTGCTAGCCACTCCATCAACCGATAGGAATTACGATAAAGTAAACTGAAATGTCTTTAAATATACTTTCATTCATAGTTTGACAAAAAAAGACTCGCGAGCTCTTGGTGGTTGGAAAAATTTTATATTTGGTTTCCATTATTCTGAAATCTACGCAACATTTTATAATTTGTTATCAAATGAAAGCATAAAAATTTCATGAATAACAATCTTTATTTCTACGATGCTCCGACAGTGGCAACAAAAGGTTTTTCAAACACAGAAACCTTCTTCACTAATATTCCCTTCGTGTCTAATGGCTTGAAGAAGTAATTCTCTCTGCTGCCTACTATTATTAAGGCTCTTTCATATCTTTGCTTTAAAAAATCTTTATTTGCAACCACTTCCACTGCTGTAACGAAAAACATCTGTATACCCTTTATGTTTTGAGAGGCAAATTGAAATAGATCCTGTGCATTTAAAATCTGTCCTTCGACAGTTCTTTGAAGACTTGCCCTTATTGCAAGCCGTTTTATTGTGCCCCCTACTCCATCGCATGCATTCTTGCCATGACTCGTGGCAAAGAAATGCCATTCATCTGTCATGTCGTGGTCTTCCTTGTTATAGCATAGTTTTTTTTTTTTTTTAATTTTACGGAGTTTTTAAACTTATCGAAAACTTGAGTTTTAAAGAAATTTGTTTCAAAAATTCAATATTTTTTTTTAAATTTCAGAACAACAAAAAACAGCCTTCTAATATCTTGATCATAAAAACATTATGATGTTTTCATTTTAGAAAAAAAAATGGCGCAGTTGTTAACTGGTAATCCGGAGATATGACCTATTGATCATACCAACTGAAAAAACACGTTTGACTTTTTTATTCCAAAACTACAAAAAGCACCCTCCTAATTTTTTATACATGAAAAGGGTATGATGTTGTCATAACAGAAAAAAAGTGTCGTGCATTTCTTAGTTGGTAGTCCGGAGATATGACCTATTGATCATACCAACTGAAAAAACACACTTGAATTTTTTATTCCAAAACAACAAAAAACACCCTTCCAATTTTTTATACATAAAAAGTATATGATGTGGTCATCACTGAAAAAAAAAATTGGGCAGTTCTTAGTTGGTACTCCGGAGATATGACCTATTGAACATACCAATTGAAAAAACACAAAATCTGACTTCAGACGACCATTGGCAAAATTCTATTTTTCACAATTTCATTTTTGTCACTAATATTGAAGGAGAAAATAATTAGCTTTAAAATGATACGTAAACTGGCATAATTGAATGAAAAATGAGGAAGTTATAGAGCTTTTTCAAAATGCATACCAAAAATAAAAAAGCAAAAATTCTGAAAAATCAAAATTTCAAAAAATTCTACAACCCTAAATTTTTATTCAAAAAATCTAAAAAAATTAATTTGAGTTTATCTCATAGGTATCTATCCGTAAAAAAATATTGAACAAAATCCGAGACATGACGGCACGGTCGACTATTTAAATTAGGCGATTTGACGTGGAATGAGCCCATGGATTACCTATGGGTAGACATTAACAAAACTGCAATTGAAAAAAATTTACATGCTATATTTTTTATTTGGCAGCCATTTCAAAATGGCGATTTGGCAAATTTGATAGAAAAACAGGGTTTGCGAAAAGTTTTACTGCCAACTCATTTTTAAAGATATCAAAATAATTTAAAAACCAGTGTGTTCAGCATAAAATGACCTTTAAATACACTTTCTTTAAATTTCCCCATCATGTAAGAAAGTTGGTTAAAATCTTTCGCTAAAAACTTGGAAAAAACGTAAAAATTGGTAATTTTTAAGACCATAAATTTTTATAAAGGAAGAGAGACTCAGCAATATTTTTTTATTTCAGTGTTTGAGTACTCATAATACTACCAGAAGCATAAGTTTTAGTCTTTATAATGAACTCCTTTATTTTCTACGGGTCTTCAAAAATGGCGGAAAACACGTAAATGCCCATTTTCGTTGGTCAATATCTGAAAAGGGACTGAATGAAATCCATGATAAAAGAATCAGGAAAATTAAAAATGTTGAGCAACACTGACTGGATGATTTGAAGTGGATTGACCCTATGTCAATGAAATTATTCAATTGCTGTCAGTATAAAAAAGAAAAAATGCTATTGAGATCTGTTCATTTATATTGTTACATGGTGGCACATCCTGTGACAAGAGTAAAAAAAGTTGATCTTGCAGAACCAAGTAAAATGAGGTCCTCCTGCAGATTCAGTAGAGATTTATTCATTATTTAATGTTAGAAATTAAATGATTACGATTCTACAAAATAGTTTTTCTCAAATTGATGCAGTTTATACTTAGTTTGAAATCTCGGCGTGAACGTTTTTGTCTTTTTTACACTTACTTAACGTTAGAAAAGTTAAGTGTAAAAGTATGTTTTGTTTACTAATTAATAGAAGATTGCAACAAAATTGCCAATTGTATCCTCCTGCTTTCTATGTCAGATAAGGTACTTGGAACCACCTGTCTTTAAAAAATGCTTTTACTAAGTCTAATTTTATGGACAACTTTTTTTATTAATACGATCTTCAAAGTTTTTAACATTTTTAGTTGCGGCTTTTGGATATTTTTGAATATGGAATGAGCAATGTTTTTTTTTTCGAGTATCACATCCAGTTATACTGACCCTTAATATTTTATCGAACTTATGTTAAAATTATCAGAACGAACTAATATTGTTCCACTTAAATAGCTGATAATGTATCTAATTTCTTTGATTGAGAACTGTATGTTTCCCTTGCTCCGATGAACAGCAATGTTGGCCAAAATGTGGACGATGGTCACTAAGTAGCAGTAACCCTGAACGGAGCCCTTAGGTTTTATGACTTCGCGGCTCGAATACATAGCCGTAATCCTCCAGTGAAGGGGGTAAGAAAACTTGGGAAAATCCCCGGTTCCAAAGGGTAGAAGCGACGATTTCATCCCCGTCCTCAAAGGAAAAAAAGACTTTCGGTACAGCATCTGTACCACCCGGCTCGGAAAGGTTAATGCGATCTTTACAAAGTTTTTAACATTTTTAGTTGCAGCTTTTGGACACTTTTAACGTGTTTTTTGTTGTTGATTTCAAAGCTAAATGTTTGCAGTGTTTAATTTCTTCTAATATCTACTATGTCTGAACTCATTTTAGCTTATACTGCCATGCTGAGCCCAAAAGACGTATCTGCACTTTTTAACAAAATTGAGTTATCGCGCCACCTGGTGGCTCTTTGTGACGTATTTTACCCGAATACAAAATTATATGGTCAGTTGAGAACGGGAAATATTTTTTAAAAAATTCTAAAAAAGTTTCATCCGAATCAAAAATCAAATACATGGTGGTGCAAAACTTTAAAGAGTTATATCTCAGGTATAAAGCAGTGAGTAACCGCCCCTAAGCAAGGGCAAAGCAAGGGCGGATACAAGGGAGGGGCGATGGGGCGATCGCCCCTTCCTTTGTCGGACTCTTCTCCAGCAGTTTTTCGACTTTGAAGTTCAAAAAGGCAATTTTAGATGATCTTTGATGACACCATGAGAAGTGGTTGGGATTCGGGTCCCTGTTCTGGATTTTTTTCGAAATTAAAGACCGAAATATTTGTAAAAAAAAAGAACATGTGCTCCAGGATATGTGGTAAAAAAAGGAGGGGGGGGGGGAGAAAAAAAAAGAACAATCGCCCCTCCCTTGAAACATTTCTGGATCCGCCCTTGGGGCAAAGGCAGAAACATGGACAATAGACCGCCAACTCGTTGATGCTTAGAGGTGGTTAATCACTGCTTTATACCCGAGCTTTGCCTTAAAATTTCCGAGTTGTACCGTTCCCATGTGCGGTCGCTCACTGGTATTCGAATTTCACATTAGCTACCAGTTTTTTTTCGGCTATCTTAGCTCTATAAGAGGATTTTTGCCTCCAACTCGTTTACTTTCGTATTCCATGCTGATGAGGGCATAATAAGCCCGAAACTGCAGTCCGTGGATCAAAATGAACGAGTTGGCGGTGTATTGCAAGTTATATCTCAGTTTGAGCTCGACGGCAGATACTATTATTCAACCGCGACGAGATGGCCGGTGTCAATCAAATGAGAAAACGAGTCTATTCCTTAAAATAGGTAAGGAAGAAACTCCAGTGTGCCATATTTGCAAGTTTAACGACATTTTGGCGAAGTGATAAGTTTTATGAAATCTTAAATAATTCTTCGTGCCACACCTGCATTTGGCGAGGAAGTGAAAACAAGTCTTTGCTTTCTTTATTGCAACCCTTATGTTACCATTTTGTTTTTAAATTTAAATGAACAGTTGGAGGCACTGCAGTCAATGGCCAATGGGCTGCCCAAAAATATAAAACCAAGACCCACCTACTTTCTTGTATCCAATGAGAAATCTTTCTCGACTGTGCAAAAATTAAAATAGGTTCCTCTTTGGCTTATTTCTCAAATTGGGAGACCAATTAAAGATAAGCAAGATGACGTATTCAAGCTTTATAACCAATGCCGCAATTGTGAATCCCATTCCTCAATTTTCATCTGCGTATCACCCCTTCCTAAAAATGGACAATCCTGAAAACAGGAGGAGTCATAGGCCATCTCTGCGAAGTTGAATAATACCACTTTTGAGCTTAACTCGGCACTATAGTCAAGAGATTTCTTTTTTTTTGCAGAGGGCAGCACTTTTTAAATGAATAAAAAAATAATTAATAAATATTTACCATGTCAGTCTTTTCTGCTGATTAGTTTTTAAAGTTTGTTTTCGGCTGAGATAGGATATTGTTCACGTGAGACATTCTGCATGAAATAATGTTTAGGTTGTGCATTACATAAATGCTGTTTTGTGTTTCAGAATATGTACCAAAGAGAAATTGCATGGAGAGTTTAGAAGAATGGTGAACTCATGAAAACAGGTAAAATTCATTTGATTACCTATTTTTTTATTTACTAATTTGTGTTTAAACATTGGCATGTTTTGTAGTCAATATTTATGCAAACGATGTTTGTAAAAACTTCACGAACCAATATTTTGAAGTTAAAAGATTACAGGATAGATTACAAGTAAAGCTATCAAATCAAGGCTCAAAAAAAGAGAACTAAACTAACTTAAATTTAACTAAATTAAGCCAGATTAACCTTCTTAGTCTTAATTAAATGAAGGCTAAATTGACGAAAACTAACTGAAAAACAATTGCTCAATTTTTCAATTAAAACAATGTTGAAGTTAAAAATAAACTTATCTATATACATAAAAGACTACTTCTGAAACCGTATGTCCGGGGTAATCTTCCAAACTACTGGACCGATTTTAACCATTTTTGCACCGTTAGATAGCTACAGTAACAGAGAGCAGGATAAGCTATAATTTATTTCTAAAAAGCTTAGTTTAAAAAAGTTATTATGGAAAATAGTAAATTTTCATTTAATTTCCCCATTAAATAATTAAATTTTCAGTGTATTGTTGCAAAAATTTGGTTGCCATGCAACAACAATATTAATAGTAATCATGGTGAAAATTTTGAACCTAGGCTTCGCTGGAGTAAGTATGAAATTTATTGCTTTCTTAGGATTTTTATATTCATCTGTGCCAATAATCGCTAACGGGGTAAATAAAAAGATAATTGATTTTGGCAACAGTTAGAGAACAGAAAATGTTTATAGTCAAAAAATTTCTAAGTTAGGTACATAAGATGTTTTCACCTATGTATACAAGGATATAAACTAATGATGGAACTTATTTGTAATGTTTTTGGAAATACTTGACTCCAGTGCGATTGATTTTACAGGGTGTGACAGAGAAACTTGCTGATTTTAATTGGATGCTAATTAGCAAGGAGTGGTCAGAAAGGAGTGGGAAAAGTCTCATTTTAAGGAGAAGGTCCTGAAGTTTTGTTATCTTATTAGTTTAATTGTCGCCATGCGTTGGACAAAGGAGCAACGAGCGTTCGCCGCCGACTCTTACTTTTCAAATAATCTTTCGGTGGTAGCCACTCAACGTACATTCCGAACTCGGTTCAAAATTCAGCCCGTTGTTCCCATTCCTGGCTAGGAATCGACTGTTTTGTGGGTGAAAACTTTCAGGGAAAGTGGGAATGTGGCAAAAAGAGCCCTCGGAGGTCAACGGATTTCCAGAACTCTAAAAAACGTCGAAAAAGTGAGGGAGTCGTTTATGAGCTCTCCCAGGCATTCGGCGCGTAAACACGCTGCCGCTTTGGGGATTTTTGATTGGACACTGAGACGAATTCTTCACAACAAACTCCAGTTTCATCCCTACAAACTTGCTGTGGTTCACCAGTCAAGTGATGATGTCTCCTTGAAAGGTGACGTACTGTGGCCGGCCCGCTCCCCCGATTTGACACGCTGTGACTTTTTTATGGGGGTATCTCAAATTGATCGTTTACAACGACAAGCCCCTGCAACGCCTGAAGAACAATATCCGGCTTACTATCACCAACATCCCAATTGATATGCTCGAAAGAGTGCAACAAAACTTCAAATCTAGGATAAATGAGTGCATCAGTAACAGGTGCTGCCATTCTTCCCGATGTAGTTTTTAAATCTAACTACTATAAAAATTCAGAATGGGTACCATATCTTATAAAAAGTAGTAAACTGATACATGAAGTACTTTTCCCTTAGTTGACTTTTCAAGTCTGCAAGTTTCTACACCGCACTATGTACCAAGCTTATATTATAGGTATAGGTTAGGTATATTTCCGATTTACCTAAACATTATTTGTAGCTTGCATTTGTATTTAAGGTGTGTAATACAGTTTTTTAGTTTGTCCAGACAGAAAAAATTGTCATTGTTTACAGAAGTAGCCATTGTGTATATAGATATACACTTTAATGTTGAAAAATTCATGAACGAGTGTCACTAAAACACCATACCCGGCAGAAACCCGAGCAGGGCCGGGTACCCGGCTAGTTCATACATAAAAGTAAAACAGTTTGGGTTGAACATTTGCAACCGGAAGATTCTTTAAAATCTTTTTCATATAACGACCCGAATCGTTATATGAAATAAAAAAACATTGTATAGAAAGAAATTAAAATACTATTAGAGGTTAGTGGAAAAGGAAAAACAGGTTCTTCTTGTTCTAGCTTCTTATACGTTAAAATAATCGTTTTGCAGGTATTGGAGCTGAATGAATAGCTTTTTTTTAATCCTACATTTTCATTTAATTTATAAATAATGGTTTACACCTCAAAGTAGTGGTTTTTGGCGAATACCCCTAATCATAACGAAATAGGACACTCATTAACTCTCATCATTTTCACTTCTGAATTATTTGAAAAAAAAAATCACGATTTTTTTAAAGGTTTTGGAAGGTGTGTTGCTATTACTTTAAGTCATCCCAAGCCTGAGGGGGAAGGATTGCCCCCCCCCATAAATCCGCCCATGAATTACTGTTTCGAATTTCCAATTATGGGACAAATTTAATTTCATCGCTGCAAGTACATTAAATTCGCATGGATTTTGCGCGCACAGCACGTATACCTTCATCCATACAAACAAACATATTTCCTTTTTAAGCTAGGAGATAAAATGAGAGCAAGGAGGAGGACCCTGGTGTGAGCGTGCATGGTTCATAAGTTCTATTGCTTATAACGAGGGCTGCTACATTTCTATTCTGCCCTCGTTTGCATCAATGCTTTTCAAAATGTAATCCACACTGTAAAAATGAATGTTGTTTTTAGAGCATAATTTTATAGAAATAAACTGTAAAAATTGCTAATTTTACAGTAATAAACGGTAAAATCGCTAATTCAGCAGTTTATTCCCGTTCATTTTACAGTTTTAAACTGGAACCTCTGCTGCCAGTATTATATACTGTTGTTTTTACAGTATAATACAGCAAAATTTTACGGTAATAAGCTGCAAATTTGCTAACTTTACAGTAAGAAACTGTAAAATTGCAAACTTTACAGTACATTACCGTGCATTTTACAGTTTTAATTTGGAACCTTGGTTGCCAGTGTTATTCTGTAAAAACAAGTTCATTTTTTGCGGTGTAGAATTGTTTATGTCCTTCCCTTCTTAGTTTTAAATCCTAGACTGTTCCAAAGAACTTATAAACTTAGTAATAAGTTGAAAAAGTTTTGTTTTTCAACCTTTTTTGACCTTCAGATTATTCTCCACCCTTCATCTTCTTCTTAGAAGGGGCTTTCAAGGCGGGGACTGCCTTTGCTGGAACAAACAACCCTTTTTTCGTTCCAGCCTCGCCATTACCTTCGGACTTGAAAACTAAATATGCCAAATAAGCTCTCCTGCTGTACGTGCTCGGCAAGGCAATGGGGATGCTTTTTTGCGACATTCTGCCCACAAAAGGAAAAACATGTTGAGAAGAGGGGACCTGTTTTGCCACGGATTTCTTAGTGGTCTCGCGTGGTATGCCGAGGGAATATTTAACAGGAATTGCGAAAAAGTTATTGCCAAAGAACCAGCCTGCCCCGTCGTGTCTCGGTCTCTTGTCATTCCGGAAAGTTTAAAAACATTCAAACCGGGGTAACAGTCTTCTCATTCGATTTCACTTTTTAAATTGTGCAGCTGTGCGTTTTGCCTTAACTATGTACTGTCATCTCCGCTTAATTGGGTAAAGGATAAACGAATACCTCGCTTATACGAATAAAATATCTCGGAACCGATGCCATAGACGCAATGTTAAAGATCCCCGCTTAATACAATACCCCGTTTAATCGAATAATATTTCTTGGAATCGACTATATTCGTTTAAGCGGGGCCGACAGTATCTATCCATACTTCTCGGAACTAACGTGTTGGCATCTGTACCACACTGCAAAAAATAAGTTGTAGTTTTTACAGCATAATAATGACAGCAGAGATTTCAGTTAAAACTGTAAAATGAACAGTAATAAACAGTAGAATTATACTCGACTGCAACCTTTCTTGACAAAAACATCGTGACGTCAGCGTGACGTTAGCATATGAAAAACGAGCTAGATGAAACGTCACAGCCTACTTAGCGAAGTAGAAGAGATCGCTAACTGCTTGTGAGCTCTTATTGGCTTCTCCCGTAGTGACGTTCAGTGTCAAGTTAAGTTGCTTTCTAGTATAGCACATTTTACAGTTTATTGATGTAAACAAGCAAATTTTAGTCTACTACTGTAAAATGAGCGATCTTACAGTTTATTACTGTAAAAGTAGCTGTATTATACTGTAAAAATAGCATCTATGTTTTACAGTACACCCAAATCTGAACGCATTTGTATTAATTTCTGAAATGTGAAATGATCAAACCTGGTGTGAGGCGTGGGGATGAAGCATTCTTTCTGGCAAACATATATGACTCATAAAATACATATAATCGTGAGATACTTTAAAATACTGATAAGTGACTGATGATAATTGAAGCTTCCGTATTTTAAAATGAAACTGAAATGACAAAACGGCAATTTTTAAAAGCCAACCATATTAAAACCAAAATTGATTGACATATATATTTTTTAAAAAAATATTCTTTTACTAAACTTATTGCTAACCTTTGATTGAACAACAATTTATGAGCTTTAATTATCATAACTCTTTCTCTCAAAACTTGTTGAAGTTGTATTTCTTGAATCTTAAAGAAACTAAGTTCAGAACATATACCGCTCCTGCTATCACATTTATTTGTAAATATAAGCACATTTTACTTTCGAAAATGTACTTTTTAGAACGGTTGATAAACAGCCATGATCCCTCCTTTGCTCAAGCCAATTTTTTTTTTTTTTTTTTCAATTTGAGACATAACTTTATTTTATACCCACTTCTCTTTTAACTCACACGGACGGGTAGCTTGTTCCACCCTCACGATATACACTGTAAAAAAATGAACGTTGTTTTTACAGTACAATACAGAAAATAATGTTAAAGTAACAAACTGTAAAAATTGCTAATTTTACATCAGTAACAAATTGTAAAATTGCTGCTTTACAATAATAAACTAAAATTGCTAATTTTGCAGTTTATTACTCTGCAAATTGCAGTTTTAAACTGGAACCTCTGCTGCCAGTATTATACTATTGTTTTTACAGTATAATACTGCTAATTTTGAGGTAATAAACTGTAAAATCGCTGCTTTACACTAATGAACTGAAATTACTAGTTTTACTGTTTATTACTATAACTTTGTTTTAAGCTAGAACCTCTGCTGCCAGTATTATACTGTAAAAACGACGGTTCATTTTTTTGCAGTGCACGATACCAGAATTCGGTTTCTATTTCTATATAAGCATTATTATTATTATCATTATTTTACCATATTTATTCTCAAATAATATAGCTCCCTCCCTTTTATGGAAACTCATACTTCCCTCCTCCTTTCACTCACATTCTCGTTTATTCTTAATCTAGCAATTAGTGTCACTGTGTCAGAGGTGACCAGTGCCAGTCTTGCCCTCAACCTTTCACCCGCTGTAGCAATATGTTTTCTTGATAACTCTTCAAATTTTATTTTGTTCCAATGGATTAGACTGAAGAACAGACACCAAAGTAAACTGCTGAGCAATTGTACGTGGTTATTTCAAGTCATACACTGCAAAAAATGAACAATTGTTTTTACAATATAATTCTGGCAACCGAGATTAAACTTTTAAGCTGTAAAATGCACAGTAATAAACTAAAAAACTAGCCATTTAACAGTTTCTTACTGTAAAGTTAGAAATTTTGCAGTTTATTACTATAAAACTTAGCTGTATTATACTGTAAAAACAACAGTATAATACTGGCAGCAGAGGTTCCAGCTTAAAACTCTAAAATGCACGGTAATATGCTGGAAAGTTAGTAATTTTACGGTTTATTACTGTAAAGTTAGCAATTTAAAAGTTTATTACTGCAAAGTTAGCAATTTTACAGTTTATTACTTTAAAATTAGCAATTTTACAGTTTATTATATGACGCACGCAGACAGTGAAGTTTCTGTTTCGCATTTATTCTTTCTGAAACTAACTTGCTTTAGAAATACTATATATTAAATATTTTGCTATTAGAAAACAAAATTTAGTTTAAAAAAAAAAAAAGATTCCAAACTGTATTGTAATCCACAACAAGGTTGATATTTAAGTAATAAAATGTGCCCCTTGATGTCTTTCTCTTTTTTTGTACATTTGCCACAAAAGTGATGGTGAGGCCCTTAACAGGGAGGTTTTTTGTATGCGTATTCCACTTTTGACTGCTGCAGACATCTTTAGGGTTACAGAAATCCTAAAAGCTGCTTTTCAACTCTATGTTTTTAACTGCACATTCAAAAACATGTAATCACGCACATATTTCTTTTTATATTTTACTTCAACTCTTAGAAAGTGTTTCACTATCGCTGCTGAATTTCGGCGATAATTTCATCAAATCCCGCTTGGAATTTCCATTAGAAGCCATTTAAAAACCGTGCGAAGGATTCCCCCCTTACAGCACGCCTCTTCACTGGAACAAGGGAACTAAACATGTCAACTTAATCTCGACGCTCTTACGTGCCTCGCAACGCAAGAAAGACACTTTTTGCGACACACCGTCCTCTCAAAGGACAAAATGGCAATCAGACCTGTTGTGGAGGTACGATTTTTTTCTTTTTTTTCGTAGCAGACGACTTTCTCTTGCATTCCATCTCGGAATACTTCGCACGTACTCGAGATATTTTTTTCACTCGTGGGGTACACTAAGTTTAGTGGCCAGTTTGCGTAACCTCTCGGAGCAGCTCACATTTCAGCTTTATCAACAAGCTTCTTAATGTCGATGGCAGAAGCTTTTGAAGGATTGGGAATGAAGGTGATTATTTATTGATAAGCGGCAGAAAATAATAATTACTTAAATAGGAATGCAGCGAGAGCAGGGCCGTATCCAGGCCTTAGTTTCCGGGGGGGGGGGGGGTTTCACCAAACCTATTTCTCGTGAAATCTATAAAGTAAATAACATTTGATTTCATGTTCTACGAGTATGTTCTGTTGATTTTTGTTACAATAGATGTTAAAAGGGTAAAAACATGAAAAATGTAAAAACAAATCTCATATTTTCAATGAAGGAAAAAAAATCTGGATAGATGAGTCTACTCATATGCTGCATTTGAAGGAAGTACTTTTAAAATTTTCTATCTTTCGACACTTAAAAGCTGTGTTAAATATAGAGTTTAGTACTTCCATCAAATTTGAAGAATTTTGGCGTTCTTTTTAGTGGTATTGAAAATAGCAGTTGTATGTTTCTTTCAAATATTTCTGGGTTTTGGAATAACAGTCAAATCATTTCATAACATTTTGCTTGTTCAGTTATCACAATTTTTGTAGTATCTTTAACCCATTTATGCCCAAGTTTTTTTTAACAATTTTTTAAAAATTTTTATCTGTTTAACACTCTTACTTGGAATGGTTTACATGCCTTTTAGGCTTGAAATAGTTCGCCGTTGCCATATTTATTAAGTTATTTAACGTCCTGTTTATGGGACACTGGGCAGATATGTCAGCAAAATACAACTTTACTTGACTTTACTTTTGCAAAGTAACATTGCAGAAGGCATCTGTGATTAATTTTAAGCAAATCATTTTAAAATAGTTTAATTTTATGAAAGAAAGCTCGCAAAAAGCACTTTCTGTGGCTACCCATGTCGGATCGTTGCTTGACTAATTTGTCTGAAAATAGCTGTCAATAAATAAACTGTGATGTCCAACTAGTGGCTCTAACTGGTTTTCTCAAGAAGGACTATTTAACTTGTGAAAAACAGCTTTAGAGTAAAATGATATACCCATTACAGGTTTTTGTATGCAGTAACTAACAAGCGTCCCTTTTTAGGCTACTGGGTATAAATGGGTTAAGTATCTATAGTAAAAGATTTTGAAGAGTATTGAATGGAGATGCTTACATGCTGATGAGCAGCAGAAAAATCATAATTAATCAAACAGAAATACAACAAAAATAATTGAATATTTTTAAAATTGAGTTTGTATTATTCGAATTTGTCTGTTTCTTTTCGGTATTTCTCTGTTTTGAAATTTCGAAGTCGCAGTTTTAATGCGTCTTGCTTGCTAAGTTTGCTGTAAGAATCCCAGCTAAAAATATACTGCAAAAAATATGCAAAAACAAATTTTGAAGTTTTTTTAAAGATTTCTGCCGATTTTTAGAAGACAAAAGAAATCAGCATTTTGTTTTCAATATAATCTGCAGAAAATCCCCAAAATATTATTCTGTCTTGCTTTCTCTATTTTTTCTGCAGATTTTTTGAAGGTAAAAGAAAAAAAAATCTGCATTTTGTGTTTAATTTGATCTACAGAAACTTACACACACAAAAAAGGAACTTTGGAGCTAAGTTTGTGTTGTTCGAATTTGGCTGCTCCTTTTCGAGTTTAAAATTGCGGGTTCACAATTTTAATGCCTTTGGCTTGTAAATTTGTAAGAGCTGTATAGCCCTATTCTTGCAGTATCTTTCGCTTTTTGTGTTAATAACAGATGCATTCAAAGAATTATGAAAAAAGGTGATTATAAATTGATAAGCAGCAGAAAATCTTAATTACTGGAATATTAATGGAACAAGAATAGCTGTTAAATAAAGTTTGAATCATGCTTGTAATCTTTTCGTCAAAATAGCGTAATATATAAATTCTAACTTACTTCAACTTCAGATGTAAGTTATGAATTATGTTGATGAATATAATTCACACTTAGATGAAAGTGAAGATAAAATCTATTTCATAAATTCTTACAGACACGTGTACTACATATTTTAATTGTAAAAATCCCATTACATGTCGCAGTTTTAATTTTAAAGAAAAGTTATGCGTCCCACACTTATTTTTCTGTCAAAATAGATTTGTTCCTACGTACTTCAACTTACAGTGGACTTAGTGTGAAATCTTTTTCATATGGCTGGCAGTAATTCAAAACGACTAACATCGTAAATTTTTATAAATTATTTTGCATGAAAATTTTTTAATTGAAAAAATATGTGTCAGAAATTTTTAACCATATTTTCATTTTTAGATGCATAATGACACGATAATTTGTTTTTGACATTATAACACATTTCAGCTCATAGCAAGAAAAAGCAAATTTCGTTTTATAGAATTTTAAATATGTAAAAAATTTTAGCTCATAGATATTTATAGTTGGCATTTAGAAAGAAAATTGATAAGATACGCATGGTAAGAAACCAATTGTATTGTTTCAATTATCTCGGTTCGAATGATCTGTTTTATATTTTCTTATAATATTGATATTCGAAAGGGTTTTTAGGTAAATAAAAAGTTTACGTTAAGAGAATACAATTCCAAAATTCTTTAAATTTCAGAAAAACAGTTTTTTGACGGTTGATCTGGATTAATTTCATAGATGAGTGACATTAATCCATACCCAGACTTATTGGAGTAGCATTATATTTCTTACGAACTTTTAAAACTTGTCGCACGTCCCAAGCAGGTTTTTTTTTTCAGCTTTTAAAGCACAATGAAACATTTTGGTTTAAAAAATGTGCGACCGTTGACTTATCCAAAGCAACGATTATGACAGCTATTAAAACAAGAAACACTTCTCTCTCGTATATTTCACATCTCCCGCTTCACTTTTTATGTGGTTACTTAGATACTATTTCCCAATGAGTGAACACAACTTTTAGAACACAACGAAATGTTTTGGGGCAGAAAAAAAATTTGTGACTGCCCATGTAATGGTCATGACAGTCATTAAGAAAGGAAACACATCTCCATCGTATATTTCACCTCTCCCGTTTCACTTTTCATTCGGTTATTTAGATGCTCTTGCCTCCGTTGTCAATCTCGGATATCACCTTCTTCGGTCCTTGGAACTAAACATGTCAAATTAATCTCCAAATCTCTTTCACCTACGTGAGTCGCAAGCGAGAGGCCAGGTTTGGTGACACCGCGCCCCGGAGGCACCCACGAGATATGTTCCGATGAGGAATATGAATGGGCCTCGTTAAAGGCTTTAGAGGAGATAAATGCCTCCTTGGTAAGGGGTTGATGCGAGAGAAGTCACCATCCCGGCTTGGGCAAGAACTCGTTGGATCTGTCTCAAGGCGAGATTTATGGCCGAGAACTAAAAAAAAAAGCAACTTCAACTGATATATTAAAGTAGATGCCCAGTAATCTTAATTGATTCGGTTATTTAAGAAACTGATTATAGTCGTTTGGGAATTGCAAGATGAAACAGGTTCCCTTACTCTCAGCTGAATTCCAAGTGTTTGATAACGTTTATAAATATGAGCAATTTTGTATCTCTTTGGGTTTGGATTGGCAGTGATAGATTCCGGGGCCGTTGCAATGCTTTTTTCTTTTTTAGAGATCTTATGTACAGTGTAAATATTTATTGCTTTTGATCCGTTTTGAGCCTTTATGTCAAGGGACCCATTACAGTTGCAACATGGTAAATCATCCTCCGTGGATTGGTTTAAAATGCATTTTAAAAGGCGCTTATGGGGAGAGTTTGTTCATCTTCAGAAGAAAAAAAAAAAAACTTTTCTTTCAAAGCAGGTTTTCATTAAAAATTTTTTGAGTTTATTGTTTCATCGTTTCAGAATATGTAGTGTAAAACTGCAAAGGAGCGTCTTTACGTTTCTCCTTTTTTGACATTTTCATGAAGTCGATCTAGGGTTATGCTATCAAATATAAATTTGGCTTGAACAATGGAATATAAAATCACAAAAACAAAGAAATAAAAAATGATCATGAAAAAAAATTTAAACCTCAAAAGAGGAAAAAAAATCATGCTAATAGAAGAAAACCTTTTGATGCAGTTTAGGTAATTTAATATTCGTTGCTAGCTGTTTTCATTTCGAATCCGAAAGTATAGAATTTCCTCGTTCTATTTTACCGTCTCCTTTATCAGTAGATAACTGTGAAATTTGTAATTTAACAGTTTATTACTGTAAAATTAGCTGCATTGTACTGTAAAAGCAATATTCATTTTTTGGCAGTGTATTAAGAACATTAATGTGTCCACAATCAGTCAAATGGTTCAACTGCTTTCAAGTTTTACTTTACCAAAACCTTTCGCGCGAAATGATTTCTATTTCTCGGAACAGAATGTTGTCCTTTTTTTTTTTTAAATTCACCGCGCCTTTTTCTCTTTATCCCCCCCCCCCTCAATTCCGAGAAAGGTTTTAGGTCGCCCGTGATTTAAATCCTCCGTTGGGCAACCCTACCACCGGGGGCGCTCCACGGGCTGACCCCTTTGCATACGAATTGCGAAAACTCTTCTGCATTCGAGGCACGCACTCGCCACTGGTCAGGCTGTGGAACGATTTTTTTTTTCCCGCCAAGTTTTGCCAGAATATCCCACTGGCGAGGGGAGGGGAAGGTTATTGCAAAAGCTGTTCGGCGCTTCTCGAGCTTATTAGTATCAATCAGAAAAACGCCGCCTCTAATGCATTTCCTATGGTAAAGGATATAATAAGCAGGTCTGTGGTCCCTAACGTATACTTTTCTTTGCGGTGCATATTATTGTTATCACTGGCTCATACAGAAAAAAATCAAGTTGTCGTTTCTGAGTTTAATTATTAGTATACTACCATGACCTTTAATTAAGGGCAATTAAAACAAGTGTGCTTTTGAGTAGGGATGCACCGATTAATCGGCAATACCGATTAATCGGCCATAATCGGCCACTTTGCCGATTATTAATAATCGCCGAAATCGGACCGATTAATCGGCCAAAATTTTTTTTTTATTCTTAAAGTATACCTTCACTTAGAAACTACGATAAATAATTTTATTTACAGTAATAATAATCCTCACAGTTGATATAAAGTTTTTAATAAATTAATTCTCCTACTTTGAATAAATATACATAGACAATGTTGCAACATTTTTCATGTGGCGACAGTTTCCTCCTTAGCAAAGTGTTTTACATAATCTCTAATTTTCTCAAAGAATAAAAGTCTTGAATTAGATTGCTACTAACTACTAAAAAAATTAAATTAAAAGTACCCCTAAGTTGGAGTACAGACTCCCTTACCCTTTTTCTGAATTTTTATGTCCAATTAACATAATTAACAATGTGTTAATGTAATGTTATTGACAATAATATGAAAATTGGTTCTAAGAAATTTGATAAAATATTGAAATTATTTTGTGAAAATTGGGAAAAATGGAAAAAAAATCTTCTCTTGGAAATAAATTACTTACTATTTCTAAACTCAGAATTGTATAAGAGAGAAAAAACAGTAATGGTAAAATTGGTAGTATTAAAAACAATCATCCTTATCGTTAATCGGCTCAGCCGATTAATCGGCCGATTATCAACAACCGATTAATCGGTAATCTTGCCGATTTGCTTATCGGTGCATCCCTACTTCTGAGTTAGCGTATAATAGCAGGGCCTGATTACTGAATAGTCCAACTAGGCCTATTAGGCCAACTAGGCCAACGGAGCCCATAACCTAGGGCCCCCTCGTTTTAGGGGCCCCCAAATGGCCAAAATTGCTTTCGTCATTGGCTAAATTTGTTGATTCAATGCTTAATATTGTGAAGCCTTAGTACAGGGGCCCCAAAAATGTATTTGGCCTAAGTTCCCCCCCCCCCGTGATATTTTAATCGGACCCTGTCAGGGTTCGATCAGGCCCGTCATTTCAAGTTTTTCTAAGGGGGGGACACAAAGGGTGTAAACACAATGCAATTTCATCGGAAAACAACAAAAACCACGACTACTGATATGGAAATACATTGATTTCTAAAAGCCTGGCACGGGGAGACAATGGACCTGGTACAGTGGTGCTTGAAGGTATTAGCTAAAACGGCACCAATTTGTTATGGTGCTCTAATATTTTAGTGGTTAGTACATTGCGTGAAAGGAATTGATTAAAACTTCACCAGAATCTCACTATTTAAACCAAGTTGAATTAATTTCAATAAGTGCTTCATAATATTTAAATTCCTAAATTAATATATATCATGCAATAGACAAATAATCACACTTTGATTTAAATTCACTTGATTTTATTTTAACAATTTAAACATCAAATAAAAAATGAAAGTAGCTACTTAAATTTAAATGTAAAATATGGCCATAATGAAAATATAAATTTGTGTACTCACAAGAACCAACACCTAAAACATATTCAATGAGTCCATTCGTAATGGCATGTAGATTCGTGGTTTAAGTCCTTTTGGAAAGTTCTATCTAGACAATGCCATGTAGATCCGTAGTTCAAGTCTTTCAGACAGTAGAAAGTTCTAGATAAAGCAGTGCAGATTCGTGGTTTTTGCGCACATCATCACCACTAGATGCCATGTTGATTCCACATTTTGAAGGTCAATTTGTCTTCCCAAAAGTTCAGAGACTTCCACATCGGAATTTATAGGTGAATTAAAATACATTCGCACTTATGAGGAAACATAGATTAATTGAATTTCTAGACTAATAAATTAGTGTCGTTCCTTCTTCAAAACATTTTTTTCTAGTAAAAGGCAAAACTTCTGCGGCTAAGCAATCAGGTAAAAAAAAGAGAAGATTCTAGGGGCTGAGGCCACCCCCAGCCCCCAGCAAACGTAAAAATCGACTGGCAAGCTCAAACAGCAAGCCTTAGCGCAAAAGGCCAGCGTCCCATAAATCTTCCAAAAACGTGAACTAAAACTACCGCTCAGTCCCTGATTGGCTACAGGAGTTTGCCAAACCAGAAAGGAAGAATTCCTCCGGTCCGCTCACCTCCAGCGCCCAACAGTGGTGGCTGTTTAGCGTTAAGAGGATGCTATAAGGTTTTGCCTTGTAGCAGGACCCCCCTAAATGATGGGCCTGGGCTCGATCATGCAAATGTGATGTCTAGGTCCTGATACAATTTTAGTGCCCCTTTCCCAAGAAAATCCGTACAGTTTCAAAGCAGTTGTTTCCAAAGTATTGGAAAAAAGTTCAAATATATATAGAAAATAATCTTGTGATCCTTTGAGGGGAAATGATATAAAAACTAGTAAGAAATAAATGAGAAAATAAGAACTTCTTGCATAAATTTTAAAACTACCATGTAAACGGGTCCTCAGGGGTCAATCTAAAGAAGAAGGTCCGTTAAAGGACTCTTCACAAAATTCAGTCACTCAAAAAAGGAACCTTCACAAAATTCAGTCACTCAAAAATGACCTTTCACAAAAATGACACACTCGAAAACTGGTTCTTCATAGAAATCTGAGTTTAAAGAACGATCAGGAATATTTCTTGCCATATAACTATTATTCACAAAATTACAAATTAGTTTTCACAAAATTCCAAAAACAGGACCTTGGTCAAATATCCTGGATTGACCCATGCTTATGGCATGTGTGTACTGTAAAGTAAGTCTTCCCACTATAGTATTATTGTACGGTACAGTTGGAAAAGTTAAGTAGCGCACGCCATAATGCTATCCTAGTCTCCCCCCCCCCCCCCCATAAGTCAGCAACAAAAGTTTAAAGAATGACAAACGTTATGATTTTTCTCCCCATAATTTAAAGGCAGTGTTTAAGTATTTCTTTGTTGTTTGTTAATACGCTTTTATTAGTTTCACATGTGGGTTTGTTGGCTTGTTTTTTTGTTTGAATGTATGTATGTAACTCTGAATAAAAGATAAAACTCACGTTCTTTACAAATATAAAAGTGCTATATTTAATACTATTATCAATACTATAGGCTAAACTATATTACATGTTGATATATTGCAAGTGTTTCAGTTGTTTGTGTATAACTCTGAATAAAAGATAAAATGCACGTTCTTCACAAATATGAAAGTAATAATATATTTAATACTATTTTTAATACTAAAGGCTAAGCTATATTACATGTTGATGTATTATAAGTGCATGTAAACTTAACGGAAATTCAATAGTTTCGAAAATTAGAGGGAAATCAAGAGTATCATGTGTGTGAAATATTTTGACTCACTCTAAAAGCGTATTTTTTAGTTTTTAAACTATATTTTAAAATTATTTTATTTATTTTATTTTTTTTTACCGTTGTTTAAGTTACACATGACAATTTAGCAATCTAAAATAATCATTCCGCTTGGCGCAGGAGTGCCCACGGGGGGGGGGGGGGTTACGGCGCAAGTTGCGCCATCAAAATGGGGGGGGGGGATTTTTTTAAACTAATTTATTTATTTATTTAAATTATTTATTAATTTATTTGTTTAATTAATTATTTACTGATTTTTTTAATTTAAATTATTCAAAAATTTATATTTTAATTTAAATTATTTTCTTATTATTATTTATTTATTTGTGTGTGTGTGTGTGTGTGTGTATGGTTGGAATGTCTGGGAAGGGAAAAAAAGCGATTATATTCTGCGCATAACTAGGACTTTGAAAAAATTAATATCGAAAAAAATAATAATTATAATTGAAAAAAAAAGTAATATTTAAAAAAATAAATAAAATAAAAAAGGGGTAAAAATATAAATCACAAGTAGGTTGTGAATTTTTTTAGGGGCGGGGGAGGAATTTGCGACATTGAGCTTGGGGGGGGGGGAAGGGCACCCATGGCTTGGCGTAATGATGATACCAGTTCTTGAGAGGCTGTGGTCTCTTCACTAGCTGATAACCATTAATTCACCATCTAAAATACTTCGTTCTCAATAACCATAAATCAGTAGCATCAAGTTGCCCAACTGTTCTGTTTTCCTTGTAGACATCCTTGAATAATGTGACTTTTTTAACCGAAATAAAAACTTCAGTGAAAGGCAAGAATCGGCATGAAAGGGATTGCAGAAATTATTCGACTAATGATTCCTTCCCCCAGCCGGTAGTAACAACCGGTATTCCTGATCTTTGTTTATTTGTTAAAGCAATTTACTTAAAATAATTTTAAATTATACCGGCATGTACTTTGCGTATTCCTTCACTACTAATTAAAAGTGATTAATACCGACCAGCTTTCAAGAAGCAATGACCTTTTTGTTCTGATGTAGAGTGAGTTTTAAACTTTTCTTTTGTTTTAAGGGATTCTAAAGGGCATTTAAAGCGTAGTGAACTCTCACTTATACGCCAGTCCAAGGGACCAACAGAAAAAGGCGCATTAGTGAGAGAGACGTATAAGTGAACAAGCCTATTTAAAGGACTAAAACGCAACATAGTTTCTAATGAGAAAATGAATAAGAATATTTCAATAGAAAAGGGACATATTTCTACGGTTTGGCAATTACTGTATCGTAATTATAATGATAAATAGAAAACAAAAATGATAGCATACCTAATTACAAACTGTTCCCTTTAAAACGATGCATAATAGATAATTGTCCCTCTCCGAACTCCAGTTCATGCGGAAAAAATGCCTTTCGTGAGAAATAAAGGGGAAAGATCAAAGAGGAAAGTGAAGAAAAATGCTTATTTTTTAAAGAAAACGAACAATTTTTTTTACATTTTAGGGAAAATTCGGCGCATAAATGAAATATGTATCTTTAGAGCGATGCAACGAATGATACTATCATTATTTTGCTATGGAATGTGCTGGAACCATTCAAAATCGTCGTATATGTGAAAAAGGCGCATAAATGAGGCGGCGTATAAGTGAGAGTTCACTGTATTTTCTAAAGGGCATTTAAAGCTGTACTGTCCTTCGTCAATGACACAAAGTGACGCTTCAGTAACCTCTTCCTTATATCACAAAGTAATTCTCCCAGCGACATTGAAGAAAGTTATATGACACAAATGTCGCAGTGTGACTTATGTCACAAATCTTAAGCTTTGTGACTGCGACACATTCTGCACTCAGTTTTTCTCTGTAACTTTGCCGCCACATTTTGTGCTAACAGATCAAGAGGTGGTGGGGTCCTGTAGCCTCAAAACATGCCTGCCTTTTTATTTAAGTTTTTTATTCATTTGCACGTTGTTCCATTCACTTTTTCCTCTCAAAATTTTTTAAATTAACTATCAATTTATTATGAGAATCATAGGTGGTACAAAGGGGCGACCGCCCCTTCACTTCTGAAAGTAAAGAAGCCTTGCCCCCTCACTTTTCACGGTTATAAAGTGATAATCGAGTGAAAAATATTTTTTTACTCAGTAGAACGATTAATTTCACCAAGATAACAGCTGAAAACTCCATTACTTCGGACTTTTTGCATATCCTTTCATAAAAATCTGGTATGGACCCCACACTACTACCTTTTACGTGTAAATATCTTAGTAGTTGCCTTGAGTGCTAAAAAAAGTGCTTGGAGTGAGCAAGGTAACAATTCAAATATTTACTCCCCTAATCTGCCACAGAACAATGCAAAAAATATTTTACAAAGGTTAATTTTCTAAATATTGCTGATTTTAATATCGTTCAGTGTATTTTTCGCAAAATATCGCCAATAGCGCCAAGTTGAACCCAAATTCAAAAAATAATTTTTTCGCCAAATTTATCGCCAACTTGGCGATATGTCGCCAAGTTTGCATCAAACACTTGGCGACCAAAAGCTTGGCAACATATCGCCAAGTGGTCGCTCCAATTCATATCACTTGAGTCTGCATTGAAATTAACACTGATTTACCCCCAAAAAAGGGGTAAAACACCCCCTTGGGAACATTCAAATGTAACCACAAGGGGAGGTGCATAACTAGACTATCCTCAGAGCCTACATACCAAGCTAGAAGCTTCTACGGCATACAGTTTTTGAGTTATGCGACTCACGTACATACGTACATACAGACGTCACGAGAAAACTCGTCGTAATTAACTCGGGGGTGGTTGAAAAGAATTTTTCGGCTGCTTACATGTTGGTAGGTACATATGCACGTGCTGACAGGTCGAAAAAAACTACTGAACCAGGGGTGAGCAAAATCAAAATTTAGACTCAAATTTGAGCGATTTTTTTTCGCGATCGCAATACTTCCTTTACTGCGTAAAAGGAAGTAAAAATGAATGTAAAACAACCAGCTGGCTGATTTTTGAGGACATATTCCGCATTTTTTAGCGGTCCATTTAATCAGTAATGTTAAAATCCAACACAATATAGCAAAATTGTAAAAGAAGAAAAGAAAAGAAAAGCTTTCGAGGTGATGCTTCGCATCCCCCCCCCCCACATATTTCTCTTGACCCCCCCACTTTTTTGGTTCACCAGCCGCCTATGCCGAGAAATTCTCAATGAGTTCTTCACTTCATCACTATCACAGTCGAATTAATTAAACCCTCACCACGACGAAAGCATAAAAATTGTTCTAAGGGCGTACGGGCATGCGTGTGTGCTTTCGAAAAGATCGTCTGACACAACCTGCCCAAAGGAGAAAAGAAGGAATGAGCGATCAGTGATTCCCCCCTTTCATTCGCCCTAAACCCTTCTAAAGAGTCTGGGACTCGCCCCGTTCTCAGGTATGCGAAGTGGGTTCGCCCCCTCGCCTCTGCCGGGCTGAACTCGGGACGGCCCTTGTCCCACGCCCCGGCCCCCTTTCCCCGGCCATTATTTTCCCGCTGAACTCGTTGAACGATGGTTTGGAGCGACTCGAATTCGTTCCGACTGGTCTGTTTATCAAGCGAGTCTTGATTATCAGCGTCAATGTTATTTTTGAAGATTTGTTTCGCTACTCTTGAATCTCTTTCATTTGTTTTCGGTTCTTTATTATTATTACTAGCTTATTACCCGGCGTTGCCCGGGTGCTTATTAATACATTATTTTAATAAATGTCCATTAATTTTTCTGCATCTTACGATACTTGTGCCAATGTTCCAAGGTAATTAGAACATGAATAATAATTGTTTTTAACTTATTTCATGCTAAAATGAAATAGGTGAGTCTCAAATTGACAATTCATTGTTAATCGTAATTTTTGTTGGAAAATACTGAATTTCATTTTTCATTTCATTTCATTTGGCGCCGAAGGCGCGGGAGGGGTTGATGAGAATAGATGCAGAGTCCCTGTTCTCCAGTACGCATTTAGTTCCAGTTGGTTTCGACTTTCACTTCACATCACAAATCCGTGAATAATTTAAATTAAAAAAACAAATTAATAATAAATAATTTAAATAAATGAATAAATTAGTTTTAAACCCTCCCCCCCCCCAAAAAAAAAAAGAAAAAAAATTTTTTTTTGATGGCACAACTTGCACCACAATCCTCCCCTGTGGGCACCTCTATCACTTCAGGAATTAAAACTTGTATCTGCAGAACTATTCGTTTTTGAAGCATGCTGGGAACTGCCATTTAATCCGATTGGAGAATGACTGTTGTGTCTGAAAATCCTATCCCTAAGCCTTTTGGAGGAAAAGTCCGGCGAGTGCATGGAAACCTTGCACACACTCGGTTCTTTACTTTTCCGCCAGAAGAGAGAGAGAGAGAGAAAAAGAATTCTTTCTTCTCCCGAGAGGCTTTTCGAAAATGGGGAAAGAGGTGCAGTTCCTTGAAGTGTTTTCGCTTTCGAGGAAAAAAATTCCCTTTTTCCTTCTGCGGAATCTTTTCCGCTTGGGACTGGCCGCCGACATTTCAAAATTTTTATTCGAAAACACCCGAGTCGGGTTTAGTTGTTGGTGGACCAAGTTCATAAATGGTTGAGGTTCCCGTTTTGAAATGCGTTTAAACGGTTTGCCAAGTATTTTGTTTCAAGGGTAAATTTGAAGCCGTTTGACTGTGCGAAAAAAGACGCTGTGAGATCCGTCAGAGTAGAATATATGTATTTTTTAATGATTCAGTGAGCACAATCAGGGCTGGATTTCCGTACAAGTCGAAAAAAGCTGCAGCTTGGGCCCCGATTTTCTTAGGGGGCCCCATCTCCCATGAATTTTGCAAATTTGTATTTTAAAATAAAACACAATAAAATAAAAGAGTCTATACAAAGTTTAGTTTCAAGTGTTTTAAAATTTAGCTAGGGCACCGCTTTATAGCCACCCCCCATTCCCCCGAACTCCCTTTGAATTTTTTTTTTAAATTTGTAAATGTGAAAGCATTATTTAAATATCATTCAACGAGTTTAAAACATCCTCTCCCCCGAAGTTTGTAGCTGACACCCTACCAAGTGTTGGTGGACCACAGTTTGGGAAGTTCTGCCATTTCAACCCGAGGTCATGATACTGGTATTTTCGTTTGTCACTTGTCGCTTTATTGTTTTGATGCCTTCTAATCAAATTCAACATGAAATTTAAAAAGCTTTAAAGCATTTTTGTCCTTTAAAAGTCTCCTTCCATGACAATATTATATAATTATATGCTGGATGACAGGTGTCAAGATCTGTGTCTAACAGTCTCGCAAACATCCTTTGTTCTCCTGCAACTGACCTGGATTAGCTCACCTTTCGCTGCACCTATTCCATCGTGCCCTTGGCCAACTTACACGATCCTCGTTGTCATTTTGCACAAGTATACCGGGGGAGGTGGTGTGATGGTTTATAAGTAAAATATTTCCCAATATTGAAAAGATTCAGAAGAGAAAAACGTGCTGCTGCTGTGTGTGTTGATGGCCAAAATATATATCTTTAAAATTCTACATATCATCATAACATTTAATTTTTCTCCTACAAGCTCCAAATTTTGTTTGTAAAATACTTTTTCATCCACTGTACTCTGTTGTATACCAAATTAAAACACTTCGTTCTGAAAGGATTAATTGAACGCTTTTTCTCCCTTGTGAAAATGGTTAACCTCAAACCTTCCGCTTGGACACAGGGGCGCCCCGAACTAATTTTTCGGGGGGGGGGGGATTGTCCATTTGCCGAATAAAGTTCCAATTTTATTGAATGATAATATTCACACATGTCGCACATGCGTAACATTTAGTGAGAAAAAGCATTAGGCATCTTTTAAAAAACAATTCTAAAAACTAAAAAGAACAAATAATCTCAATGCTGCAATATTGTCTTCAAATTGCCGATTCGTCAGTAAAAAGGTGCCGGAAGCGGAAATTATTGGGAGGTCACAGTGACCTCCCATCGGGGCGCTCCTGGGCTGCAGCCCTATCAGCCCACCCCCTGAGTACGCCACTGCTGTTTTCCAAATTAAAATATTTCTCCGTGAAGTGATTAATTATTTTTTTTTCTCCCTTATGAAAGGGGTTTACCTTCCGCCGGGCCAATGCCTCGTTACAGACTCTCTTAGCGCACAAAAATCTTTAAGAAATGCCCCCGCTGCGCGTGCAGTCATGTGCACGTTCCTCCGCAATGTGCTTCGTTACTGACGCAAGAATTTCCTTCTGGCTGTTAGCGCCTCTCTCTGACCCTTTCCTTCATCCTTTCCGGTCAGGGGGAGAGTCTCTTGCGAAACCCGAGAGCCCCCGATCGCTCTTTCTCTTCTCTCCGGCCGAAGTCAACGACCTCTCTTCTTCTTTTTCTGTTCTGGATGGGGGGGGGGGGGGGGAACAAACTCCCTAATAACCCTCTCGCGCGCACGAGAAAAAGAAGGCCGACCCCGTATTGTGGAGAGAGAACGAGTAAATAAAAAGAGCCACGAGACTCGCAAAATAAAGGAGGCGGGCAAAAATGCCGCAGCAGCTGGTGTTACGAAAGGGCTAAGTAGTAGTAACGTTGGTGTTCGCAAATGAACTGTTTTCCGATGTTTTTTTTCTCTAGAATTATGTTCTTTTAAAAAATCTGTTTGTTCATTGTGGGAATGGAAGGGCTTGGGAGATGAAGGGGGGTTAAGCGACAAAACAAAAATTGCGAGTTGTTCAAAAATATAAGTTTAATTGTTGCAGTTTGTTTTCTTGTTTGTTGCAGTCTTTTTTGTTTTCTTGTTTTGTTATCAGTATGCGTATAAAATGGGTCTATTGACATCTACTGTTTGATGCACCAAGTTTTATTTGCTAACCTGTATCCATTGCTTACCATTGTCCAGAGTGTTCATTTTCAAATTGTCTCTTCATCCTCCAAGCCCTTCAATTCTGGGATGAAGGGGGAAAATACTTCGTGAATGAACAACGGATCATTCTAGTTTTTTTTTTTTTTTTTGCTATCTTTTTCGACAGCTATTTTTGCTCGAACCATGTTTAAAATATCTGTTTGTTGATGATGGGAATTCTGGGATGAAAGGTAAAAGTGTCTTTTGGAATTGTTATTAAAGAAAAATAAAACTTTCGCACTATTAAGCAGGGCTGCGGAGTCGGAGGAAAAATGGTCGACTCCGGCTCCGACTCCGGGATTTTAAAACTTTCGACTCCGACTCCCGACTCCTCGTTTTTTTAATTATTTTTTTACCCAAATATGAAGAGGGAAAAACCCTAAACAAAGGTTGAAATATTAAGTCCATTTTAAAAAGTTTCATTTTTATTCATGGTCGTAGCCAGAACTCACTTTAGGGGGGAATAGCAAGCTGGGGTATCCCAGTCGGAGGTCATGAGAGGTCATTGTGACCTCTCAAAAAGTTCAATTTTCTCAAGAATTCTCGTAGGTAATTTCACCACATTTATCTCAATTCTCGGAGGTCACTGTGACCTCCCAAAAAGTTCATTTTCTCCAGAGCAATAGACAAGCGCCGCTCTTGTCATTTGACTCGGTACAAAACTAATCCTTATCTTGTTAAATTGCCAGACTTTATTTTAACACATTGCATTTTTGCTGCAAAGACCCGTCATTTGAAGCCCTTTTTAATAATCCTATAGATGCTTAGGATTTGGATATTGGACGCTGAAAATTTGTATCTGTTAGTTTCAAAGACATGTTTTCCCCTCCATAAAATTTCATCCAAATCGGAGGTGGTCGGAGTCGGAGTCGACATGTTTTTCAGCGACTCCGACTCCGACTCCTTTGGTTCAAAATCAGTTCGATTCCGACTCCGACTCCGCAGCCCTGCTATTAAGGCGAGACTGCGAAAATGAAAACCACCCGAAAATGAGTGCTCTGCAGTCCATTAACTACTGTATTAGGATTGCCAATATATGTTAAAAACTACGGTTCCTTGTGATTTACACTCCTCCCCGTCCTCCCTCGCCTGATTATGAGAAGATCTCAAAAATGTCTTCAAAAAAGGGTTGAGAACATCTTAAGTTATTTGTAACACTTTCTAAGCCTATGTTTTAAGGAAAATCTACAGACAACAGGTCTTAAGATTTTCTGTAGAAGGTGTATTCTTTGAAGAAAATCTTCAGATATTTATTCTCAAGATTTTTTCAAAAATTAGGCTCAAATTGTTTCAAATAACTTGAGATTTTCTGCTGATACGTTTCCATAGATTTTCTTAGAAATTACATTTTTCAGAAAATTTTTAACTTCTTATATAAATTTCGGCCTACATTAAAATACTGTCATAACAAGCATTTGTTACTATGAATGTGTTTGTAGATTTCGTTGAATGTACTATTGAAATTATTTCAGATGAATAAATCTTTGAATATTTTTATATGCATTTATAAAATGTAGATACCTTGAAATAAGACTTCAAACTCAGCCTAAAATGTGTTCGTTCTTCTGAATTAAAACTACATATACAGTACTTCATTGATTGTTCCAGAATGGTCCAAGAATCACCACTGTGACTCGCAGCTTTGAAACATTTGAGCTCTTTTTTTATTTAAATGCTTGGATTTGCTCTAAAAATAATCATAAGATTTTTTTGAGAAAATGTCTCTTTTTTGAGACATTCTACAGATACCTCAAGATTTTTCGAAAAAATGATTTTGCTCGAAAAATATCTGCTGACATTTTTGAGAAAATTTTCAAATCGTTTCGAAGAAGTTTACTTGTCTGAAAATTTTCTCGAGTGGCTAGTTATGGGGGCTAGGTTGCTGATGAGAATTGCATGTTTTTACATTCTCAGCGAATTTTCCTTTAAAAGGCACTTTTCATGATTTGTAATTCGTTTTCAAAATGTTTTTGGATTTTTTTTTTAACATTATCAGTTTTCTTCCCAAAAAGCATTTTGTTTATAAGAATATGTTTCCCATATTTTCGAGCATTGCAACTGGAGAAAAATTAAAATTTGCTACAGTAGAAGAAACTTGTTATTTTAATTGTGCGCCAATAACAAAAGTTACGTTGAATGCCATTTTTAAATGTTAACATGTATGTAAACTATGAGCCCAATCGAACAACATATTTCTCAAAATTATGCAGACTCGTTTCATTTCATGAATGGAATCGAAAGTACGATGGAAACGGTAATAATAATGGTCATAGTAATAATGAATACACGAATAAGAGAGCCTGGTGGGGAGAAAAGGACTGCAGCTGGTGTTACGAAACCTCGTCATTCAGACAGAGAGGGAGTTCTCTCGTTTCAAAGAGGAAATTCCCGGTGTTTTCAGGTGGCCGTCGCGTGGTACTCGTACAGGTGGGTGGGAGAAACATCCATACACACACACACACACATACACGTGCGGAGGCGGCTCGCAGAGATATTCGGGGGTGGAGTACAAAGGTTTTTTCTCTTCTCCTTAAGTCGTCATTCTTTCTCACGACAATAAGCCAGGGACTTTTTTTTTCCTGCTCTCTCTCTGCCCCTCCCTTTCACTTTTCCTTGTGTGAATAACGTCTTTTATATTGCCGTGGGTAGACGTAGAGATATGAGCGAGCACTGACGAAAGTATCGATTTTCGACTTTGGGGATAACATCGCAGATCTGTCGTCGGGGTGTAATCTGCTTTTTTATTTAGTTTTTGTTTCCTCGCAAAAAGTTATCTGTCGTTTGGTCTAAAATTGCTGTGAGATCTGCTTCCGACAATGTGGAGAAAACGAATGAGATTAGTGCACTGCTATTCGAGTGTTCAAAGGCGTTTGGAATGTGGATGTGCCTGAGGGTTGCCCCTTACGTGGGAGTTGATACTTCGTTAATCCGAACACGCTTAAAACGAATGACTGCTAAAACGAAATACATTGCCGATCCCTGTCCCATGCATTGTAAAAAATGAATGATGTTTTTGCAGAAAAATACAGCTAATTTTGTAGTAAAAAACTAAAAATTGCTAATTAATACGCTTTTTTTAGCTTCACCTGTGGGTTTGTTTGTTTCTTTGTTTGTATGTAGGTATGTAACTGTAAATAAAAGATAAAATTCACGTTCTTTATAAACATAAAAGTTATATATTTAACACAAAAATTAATACTAAAGGAGTAAAGGCTAAATTTTTTACATGTTGATGTATTATAAGTGTTTCAGTTGTTTTTGGGTGTATGTAATTTCTGAATAAAAGATAAAATTCACGTTATTTACAAATATTAAAAGTAATATATTTTATACTATTATTAATACTAAACTATATTACATGTTGATGTATTTTAAGTGCATTCAACCTTAGCGGATATTCAATAGTTTTGAATATCAGAGGGAAATCAGTTAGAGTATCATGGAAATATAGTTTAACCTTGAGTATTAATGATAGTATTAAGTATACTATTTTGATATTTGTAAAGAACGTTACTTCTATCTATTAAAAATTAAGTCTGAAAGCATATTTTTAAGTTTTTTTTCAAACTATAATTTTGATTATTTTATAGCAATGAAGTGAAATTGCTAATTTTGCAGTTTATAACCGTACATTTTTCAATTTGAAACTGGAACCTCTGCTGCCAGTAATATACTGTTTTTTTTTACTGTATAATACAGCTAAATTTTACGGCAGTAAACGGTAAAATTGCTAACTTTACTGTAAGAAAATACAATTGCTTGTCTTACAACTTATTACTGTGCATTTTGCAGTTTTAAATTGGAACCTCTGCTGCCAATATTATACTGCTGTTTTTACTGTATAATACAGCTAAATTTCACAGTAATAAACTAAAATTGCTTACTTTACAGTAAGAAATTGTAAAATTGCTAGTGTTACAGTTCATTACAGTACAGTTCATGTTTTGCAGTGTATAGTTTAAAAGCGTATTTTTTAGTTTTTTTAAACCATAATTTAAATTTGTTTTGAAAATCCAAGTCTGCTCATTTATTTTGCAAATTGGCGAACCAAACACATTTTAGGGCATGGTGGTGTCACTAACCTCCCGTTTATCGCGACCCAGGTACGGGGGAGGGCGGCGATTCACACACTCACTCACTTTCCGCGGCAAGGTCAGCGCCCGGAAGTCACGTGATTCGCTTTCGAAATCGGTCCCGAGCCCAGATACTAATTGGAGAACATTTCTCTCGGCCCCCCAGTTCCCTCTCGTTCGGCGCACAGCTCAGCGCAGCGTGCAGCATTCGCCGCGAAATTCGTCCCCAGAGGTTGAGCAACATCCCCCTTTTGCTCTTTTTGTGCTGGGTTTTTCCCCGTTGAAATGCCGCTACATTATCAGATACTGATTTTGGGAGACGGCATGCTATTTGAAGTTTTGATATGTTTTTCTGTCGCTTCAATTAAATCCTAAAGGATTAGTTTTAATATTTAGTATCTCTGAAAATGAATCGGTGAGTGCATAAACAACATCAGTCAAGAACTTCAAATTGTTCAGGAGAGAGAGAAAACGCCTAAATTCTAGCATTGTTTTTACGGTCAACGTTCAAATAAAAGGCATCGTATCTTCCGAATTAGTTACTTGACTGACGTGATTTTTGACCTCAAAGCGCATCTTGCCTCCCACAGCTTGTTTCCACAGAAAAAAACGGATTTTCGAATTTTCGTGAAGGATGTCGTTTTGCACTCACCGATTCAAATGCTCTGCGACGGAGCGGAACATCAGTGAAATTTGCTGTCAACGTAACACATGTACGCTCAACGGTAAAAAAATATGGCTGTGAGAAATATGGTGGAAATCTACATTTTTTAGCGATCCATTACGCTATTTTTCGCTAACTCCCAGCTAACGGATAAGTACCATTTTTTTGTTTAATGGAGATGGTGTAGCTGAGCCATCTGGGACTTAAAACAGTTACCAAGCGCGGATCCAGAGGGGATCCATCCAGGGGGTCATGCCCCCCCTTAATCGACCAAATATAGCATAAAACAGCATTTTATGGATCTAATATTACGATAAAAATGCCAAACACTCCCCATTTTTGCTCAAAAATTGCCCTTTGACCCACCCCCTTTCCGAAAATGACCCCCTTCTCAACTACAAGCTGGATCCGCCCTCGATCTGGGATTTAAAACAACAGCTACCAGTTCCCAAAACGCAGTTGACCCCATTTCCCTCTTCCTTTTGGAGAGAAGGAGTGACGCGCTCACAGGAGGGCGACTCCCTCAACCCCTTCGCGGCGAAGGGAGTGCCGCCCCGCGAGAACCCTTTCATGCGCGCCCACGCGCGCATTCTCGGCCGCCCCCTCCTTTCCCCTGACACCCGGCGAGCAGACGCCCAGGGTCGTCCGCTGCCTGAATGCTTAAACACTCCACCCTCTCTTCTCGGGCGAGGGGAAGTCTGGAAATTTCGCAATAAGACATCCCAATATCCTAGCTGTAAAAATAATTTTATTATAGTTTAAAGAAACTAAAAAATATTTTGGAGTTTTTTCTTTGCAAGTATAAAAGTAATATACTGAATACTATCATTGATACTAAAAGTTAAACTATACTTTATGATACTCTGATTTTCAAAACTGGTTGAATATCCTCTGAGTTTAAATGCACTGATAATACATCAGCATGCAATATAGTGTAGCCTTTAGTACTAATGATAGCATTCAATATATTATTTTTATATTTGTAAATAACGTGATTTTCATCTTTTATTCGGAGTTTCATTCATAGATACCCACATGGGAAAGTAATAAAAGCGTATTAAAAAGAAAAGAAGAAGACTGGAAATGTTGTGAGGCTGTACGCGGTTTAAGGGCGGATTCAGGGGGTGGTCAAAGGGTCAGCTCACCCCCTGTGATGAGAAACACATTTTATCAGTTGCAGAACCACTGTCAATTTTGCTCTCATTGAAACAAAAATTTTCATTAAGAATTTTATTAATATGAATTTTATAGCTTCAATATTAATTAGGTATAGAAATTTATTAAAATGCAAATTTATATTTTTCCTTCCCTCCTCAAATCCTGACGCCATTTGTGGACGACCCCCGAGATCGTCACCCAAATTCATCCTTGATATGCCCGTGGTTTACACGTCATCTGTGGCGGTTTCAATCCTGAAAACTATTTTAGTATTGCGAAGGCCACATAGCTGCAGCTTGTACATCAACCACTAAATCGAATTTTTCGGAGCTGAAATGAAACCTCATGTTGGGGGGTTAGTGAGTGATGCGGGTAGTATGTTCTACTCTCAAGCGCCCTAGGTTGTAGCCTTACTGTGTATCATAATGAGAACTCCAAATTATCTTTTCAGCAAAATTATGCAAAAAGACAGTGCAAATCAGGGTTGCCGTTTTTCGAAATCTTGTCCGTGTCCCGGAGAACCTTGATACGGGACGGCTTAGGTCCCGTATTCTAGCTAAGAGCAAAATTTTACAAAACGAAACACAATTTTCAGAAAGAAATAAAGTAAAACAAAAAGTGTGAAATGGAGTGAGTGATAAGAAATTGATTGAATCATAATGTTTTTCTGTTCTGAAGGGTAATGTAAGCGTTCTGTTCAGTTAGGGCAAAAATCATTGTGACAATAAATTCAACAAACGTGTCGTTCATTGCAAAAGTGATGTAGTTCCTTGTTTTCCAAAAAATAAAAATAACTATGCAAAGGTAAAAAATGTAGTCTTCATTAATATGGTCATTGTATTTTTTTCCTCATCTATATTATGAGAAACCTTTGACCAAAAATTAAACCTTTTAACTTCCACCCCCCCCCCCACCAGAAGCCTGTCCCGTATTTACAGTTCTTAAATCTGGCAGCCCTGGTGTAAATGAATCGATTTGTACTAAAACTTCTTAAATTACTCTTCTTTTTGTTCATTTTCTTAAGGAAGTTTCTCCCAAAACAGAGAATGTATATTTTCATGTGCGTTACAGTGCAGGTTTTTCGACCAAACAAAAACTTCAACTTCTACTCACCAATTTTAACTCGTTAATATTTTATTCATTGTTACATGGAACAAAATAGAAATGTATACAAATTATGAATGTTCTCTATTTTCCTTTCAAATTTTTTTACGCAACAATTTTATTTCAAGCATTGCTGGTTTCGTATGGTTGTTGAGTCATTATGAGTTGTTTCGTGGTTGAAATGTGTTGAATTGTGTGATTTTAAACCATTCGAATTATTCGAGTTCAGATAGTCAAAATTCGTTTTATAATATAAAAAATGGAACTTTATATTGTTTCTTTTTAGCATTTAACATCTTACGATCCTCTTTTCCCCATTTATAGGAGAATCCTACTTATAAATGTGTTGCAACGAATTTTATGGTTTGACATTTTCTATTACATGACTTTAATAGAAAATGTAGAATTTTTATTGTTATTTTTTTATTTCTAGATATTTATAGCGAGTTTAAATTACATTTCATTCAATGCCGTAAACAAAAATAAATTACTTCTGTTCATCTTAGCTATAGATCAGTGGTCCACAGGGACCCCCAGGGATCCTCCGGAGTTTGGAAGGGGTCCATATAAAAGAAAGAAAAAATTGGGGGTCCACAAGATGCAAATAGTAGTCCTTTTGTTGATGCTCTAAATTCACTCTATCCCAATTAAAAGTCTTCCTTTTTTTTATTGCGCACCTATTCTATAGAAAGAATATTAGCTGATTTAATTTTTGTGCCATTATTTTTATGAAAGTATGCATAAAAATATTACGTTTTTCTCTTCGTCTTCGTTTTCTTTTCATTTAAATTGTAATTTTTTACTCTGCAGTCAAACCGAATCCTTTAGAAAGTTGTCATCTGGTTGCTTTAGAACATCAACAAATGGAACTTAACTATTTAATTCCCGGGTTTAGAATGCCGGAGTTTTATTATTACGATTCCTGATTAGTTTTGAAACGGCCCCCAAGGAAGAGGGTCCATGAGAAAGTTGAAAACTAGGCAAGGGGTCCACGAAACAAAAATGTTTGGAAACCCTTGCTCGAAAGTACTCAGTCAGAATCAATTTCTCAGCATTTGAAGATGACCCCCCTCTCACCCCTCCTTTATTTCAATCCCCCCTCCACTTTATATAACTTGGTTGAGTAGTGTCATGTCAATAGAAATGTTAAGCTATAATTGTAATTATTATTTTTTAAATGAAGTAAAAGAAAAATCTTATGTTAAGTTCAGCTTGTGTAACCTGTTGTAAAGAATTTATTTCTTCATAAACACCGTGAAGTGCAATTTGTTATGGTAAGAATATACCGCAGTTCTACTTCAGATTTTTACTTAAGGGGCATTTCACGGTATTTGTGACATAGGGGGTGTCCGTAACAAAACTTTTTAAAAGTTAAATTTTTTTATATTTTTTGAAAAAGGACATTCTAAAGTATATGAATATCACATTGTTTTCATAGTTCACTTTATATTATGTTTGTAATTGCACTCAGAACATTGAAAATGCAATTTTCATTGTTACGGACTCTGCATTGAATTTTTCTTTAAATCTGGCTTAAACCAATTTTTAAGCCAAAACTGGTACTTGAGACAGATAAAGTAAAGGCTTACCTCTAATATAGTTAACAATTTTAATCAAAAAGTGAGTTCTATAAAAAATGATGGATTGTGAAAATGATGACTGTAGAGTCCGTAACAATAATTGGAATAAAAGTTTAGTTTTTAAAGAAAAATTCAATGTAGAGTCCGTAACAGTGAAAATTGCATTTTCAATGTTCTGAGTGAAATTACAAACACAATATAAAGTGAACTATGAAAACAATATGATATTCATATAGTACTTTAGAATGTACTTTTTCGAAAAAATAAAAATTTTAAACTTTAAAAAAAAGTTCTGTTACGGACACCCCTATGTCATAAATACCTTGAAATGCCCCTTAATCTAGATTCTAGATTGCTTTGAAAAGTTCAAATGTTTGTGAATCCCGCAAATTCTCAAAACATATTTGCAATACATTTCAGATAGCATGTTTACACGTTTAACAGTTTTTGTTTAAAAAAAAAACTAAAATAAAAATCTATAATACAATGGAAAATATTTGCATGACTTGTTGCTCTAAATTCGAGGACGTTGATTTCAAGTATTCAGAGGTCAAAATACGAAAATAAGAAAAAGCAATCATTATTTCAGAAGAAACAAATTTCACCCCCCCCTTTCCGCTTTTTCTTGGTTATTTTCCTCATTTTGTTTATAAACAAACTGTTCAGCTGCTTTTAGTATTTGTAAATTGCGAGCATTTTCACCGGTAGAAAAATAATTTTAAAAATTCTCAGAGCAAAATGAAAATTAAATGAATAAATAAATGCGTTTCAGAAAACTCGTTTCGCTCGCGTTTCATAAATGCTCCGAATTTACATACTCTAGTAGCAATTGACGGTTTACCAACTGTCTAATAACCTCTAGATTAAATATTTCTGAAAAATAAATGATTTATACTTTAACGTCTGCTATATGTAGGGGATGAATAATAGGGTGGGGCGAAAAATAAAAAGTTTTTCAGATCAACTTCTAATAGTTGCCAAAAGTTGTCTTTGGTGACAGTTAGTTTTTGTGCAAAATTTGAGAAAAATCGGTGAATATCTTCAGGGGACGCTGCGATCTCAAAGTTTTACCATAGCTTTGTTATAGATTTTATGGCTAAAATATCAACAAGAATGCCTTTAGCTAGTCTCTTAGCGTTTTTTTTACTCAAAAGATGTTTTCATGCATTAAAAGCATATGAAATAACTCACAAACATTATTTTATATGATATATTTATATTTAAAAAAAATCACTTTTTTCACGTTTTTGTTTCTTTTTAAATGCTTGAAATATAAATATATCATACAAATTAATTTTTTGTGAGTTATTTCGTATGCTTTGAATGCTTGAAGATATCTCAGGAGTAAAAAAAAAAAGGCATTGTTTTTCATATTTTATCCATAAAATCCCGATAAAAGCTGTGGTAAAAATTTGCGATCGCAGCGCCCCCTGAAGATATTCACCGATTTTTCTCAAATTTTGCACAAAAGCTAACTATCACCAAAGACAACTTTTGGCAACTATTAGAAGTTGATCTGAAAAACTTTTTATTTTTCGCCTCACCCTGATGCTTTTTATAATGTTTTTTTTTCTTTTGCTTTTGCAACTTTTTTTATTTATCAGTCCAGGATAATATCATTGCATAGTGAGATAAATATCTTAAAAAGTGTGTGTGTAGGTGGTGGTGAAGAAGGGGAAGAAATCGCTTGTAATAGAACAATAATTAAAGAAAAATGTCCATTGCTTGTGTTCATTATAACACTAGCTTATTTTACCCGGCGTTGCCCGGGTGCTTATTAAAAATGCTCGCAAAAATTAGAGTTAAATGTCTGTTGGAATTTCTGATTTGGCTGCATCATGCAATATTTGTGCCAATGTTCCAAGGTAATAGGAACATGAATGATAATTGTTTTCAACTTATTTCATGCTAAAATGAAATAGGTGAGCCATGAATCGATCGTTCATTGTTAATCGTAATCTTTGTTGGAAAATACTCATATTTAAATGTATTAAATTCTATCAATTTTTATGCTATTAAAGACTTATCTCAATGACTCCATATATTCAAAATTGAAAGAAAATGGCCATTTTGAGACAAAAATTTGAATTTTGGGCTTTTTGGAATTTTTTGAAAACCATGCCTATGTGAATTCTGGTGCATCAGGGAACCTCTGTGCCAAGTTTGACGAAAACTGGATTTGTATAGGGATCAAACATACAATCATACATATATGCAAATATACATATATCCATTTTTATATATATAGATGAATACAAAGAAGTATTTGCTGTGCACAAAGTGAGCATTTTGTAATGTCTGAAGCTTTTTGAGCTCATTATGTCATTTCTGTGATTAAAAAATTATAACACATTTAGTCAGTTCTAAAATGTCAGTTAATTAATGTGTTTCGTAGAATAACTTCGGGATTTCTTCAACTTTAAAAATGGCAAGAAAGAAATTTTATTAAGGAGTACGAAGTAAATGTTTTCTTAATTATTTTTCGAAACACTATGGCGGGGGAAAAAGCAATACGATGCAAAGTTGCTTTATCAAAAGAGCTCAAGATGTTCATCCAATGGTCTAATAAGCTAAGAATTAATCGTTTGGGAGGTGAAGTTTATGTTTTTAATTTTGCACTTTTTGGCACATTAAAAAAATAAATAAAAAATAAAATAAAATAAAGAGAAAAAAAAACAGCTTTAACATCAGAAACATTTTATGGACAGCCTTGCAAAAGCCTATTCCCAGAAAACTGGTTTGGTTTTCTTATAATCACATGAGTCGCAATGAGCCGAATTGTTGCTGAAGGCCAAAACTTGACAAAAGATAGAAAACGAAGGGCAGAGCACCCAAGATGACGGGGTGGGGCGTTGCGCCGATTTATTCTGACGATTTATACGATATTTCTGACGTGGCAAATGTAAAAATAAATACATCATATTGGTGAATTAAAAAGTTTTTTTGGCTGGGGGGGGGGAGGAAGACATTTCTTACCCCTACCAAAGAGGATAACAATCGCTAAATTAGTTTAAAAAAATTAAAAAATGTGCTTTTAGATGCATTTATAATAAGTAAACCTGAAATATAGTTTAACCTTTAGTATTAATAATAGTATTAAATATATTACTTTTATATCCGCAAAGAACATGAATTTTATTTTTTATTCAGAATTACATACATACATAAAATCAAACCCACATGTGAAATTAATAAAACCGCAATAAAAAGCGGCCCGTGGGAGGGTCGCGCAATGTTTCCAAATTTATGGAATCGTCAGACCAAATTAGCTGTTCAAGAGAAAATTTTGGGAGGTCACAGAGACCTCCCGTCAGGGCGGCCACAGGGGTTAACGAGGCACGAATGAAGCAAGCACGACGACAAGAGCGACATCCCACTGCAAAAAAATGAACTGTTGTTTTTAGAGTATAATACTGGCAGCCGAGGTTCCAATTTAAAACTGTAAAATGCACAGAACTTCACAGTTTCTTACTGTAAAGTTGGAAATTTTACAGTTCATTGCCGTAAAATTTAGCTGCATTATACTGTAAAAATAACAGTACAGAACTGGCTGCCGAGGTTCCAGTTTAAACTAAAATTCATGGTAATTATCAATTTTACAGTTTATTACAATAAAATTAGCCGTATTATATTGCAAAAACAACATTCATTTTGAACAGCGCACATGTGAAACTACTAAAACCGCTTTAAAAAGCGGCCCGCGGGAGGGTGGCGTAATGTTTCCAAATTAATGGAATTGATTAAATGGACCAAAATAGTTGTACAAGCCAGACCAAATCAGCTGAACATGAAAAAATATTGGGAGGTCACAGAGACCTCCCGTCGGGCGGTCACAGAGGTAAACGAGGCACAACACGACAACAAGAGCGACATCCAAGGCTCGGATGTTTAATTATTCCTTCAACCCCTTTGCTGCGGGGGTGGCAGAGGGAGGGAGCAGAGAGCAGGAAGTGGGAACCACCCAGAAAGGTCAAGCTGTGGGAGGGAGCCGCGCGTGACCATATACGTGCATCGAGTCTGCATCGGAGTGTGAGTTGGGGCGAGAGAGAAAACCTTGATTGCCTCGTGTTCGGAGATGGGGGAAATGCCAACACCAGAAGGGACAGGTTGTTATTGACAAGGAAGAGAAAAGCAGCTTCTTTCTTCTGGAGAAGCCGAAGGAAGTCGTGAAGGGGAAAAACATTTTAATATTTTTCTCTCGCTTTCGAAGTCTTATGGGATGATTTATCGCGTTTAGAGGATTTGTTGGCTATTGATAGAAGGGCTGTGTTGGGAAACGCATTGGTGCTTGATTTGGAATTATAAGAGATTTCTTTTTTTGAGTACGAAGATCTTGAATCGTAATACAGTGTAACCTGTTTATCTCGAACCTGCTTACCTCAAAAACCTCTCTATGTCGAAATTTTTCAATTTCCCTGCTTTTATAGCATAAATTTAATGTTTTTTTCTCCTGTTTGTCTCGAATAATTTTTTCCCGAAAACCTCTATATCTCGAATTTCGACTCATGTTTGAATTTCATCTCCAGCCCCCTTTATCAATGGTATAACTTAGAGACAAAAATCATCTTCTGCACAATCATTCAAAGACTGTTCGTACTTAAAGGTATGCATTCACTTGCTACCGATATAGTCATCGCAATGAGTAAGACGTGGACTCGCAACATGTCGTACAGTAAAATATTCAACTTTGTTCCAATTGCTTATTTTTGTATTTATCACAACCTCTGTATCTCGAAACCTCCGTATCTCGAATTTTTCTTCTGTCCCGTGAAATTCGAGATAGACAGGTTTGACTGCAATGACAATGTTGAATGTAAGGCTTCTCTGGATTACATAATGAAATTCATTTCTATGGTCTTTTTATCTTCATCTAATGCTTCATCTAACAGATGACAGGCCACGTATATATAGTATTTCTATCACAAGAAACTAATATTTGCTTTGGTTAAAATCTATAGCTTTTGCGCCGACTTCAAAATCCATGTTTAAATGCAGTATCGACGGTGTTCAAAGAATAAAACTTATTTGACTTTTCGGAGCACTTGCCGATTGAAGTTCTGAAGCTGGTTCAATTCCTTTTCAAAAATATTTTTATTAGCCAGGTAGGTCTCATTTCGTAGCTACCACACGCTTTTTATAAGCCCCTATTGCCGAGGAATGCGCCATATATAGAAGATAATGGAATGGACAGCAAGAATGAACTGTTGTGTTTATAATATTGCAGCCGAGGTTCCAATTTAAAACTAAAATGCACAGTAATAAACTTTGAAGCTAGCAATTTCACAGTTTATTGCTGTAAAATTTAACTGTATTATACTGTAAAAACACTGGCAGCAAAGGTTCCAGTTTAAAACTGGAAAATACACGGTAATAAACTGTTAAATTAACCATTTTACAGTTCATCACCGTATAATTAGCAGTTTTTCAGATTAGTACTGTAAAAGTAGCAATTTTACAATTTATTGCTGTAAAATTATACATTTTTAAATTTTTTTTTCTATGAAATTAGCTGTATTATACGAAGAAAACAACATTCATTTTTTTCTGTGTAAACATAGGCGGATTTAGGTTTCTAATTTGGGGGTTCAACTACCAGGGTTAAGGGGGGGGGGTACAACTTTAATAGTCATGTTTGTTTCAGAATAGAATATTTTTTGTGACAAACTAATAAATACCCAATTGCAGATCGTACCATTATTCTATAATATAACACTGAATAATAAATAATTTCAAGAATGTCTTTATTTGCATGTAATTATTAATTTATATTGTTTTTTCGAATGGATAAAAATACTCTAATTCTTAATATGTGTACAGTCATATTACTCTTGCATTAGCAATATGTGGTTTTATACTAGGTTTTTTTCAGGTAAATTAACTTGTATTGTAGCAAAGAAAAATTATAAATTCTTTCCAAACTGCTATTCTTGACAAAATCTGCTTAGTTTAATTTTTCTTTTTAATCGAATCAAAAAAAAAAAAAAAAATGTTGGGGGTGCGGCGCACCCCTTGTCACCCCCGTAAATTCGCCTATGAATGCAAGTTTCTCTTAGCCTTTTGTTTGTTTTTAGCCAGATAGGTTTCATTTCGCAGCTACCACACGCTTTTCCAAGCGCCTATCTCCCAGGAATGCGCCCTATCTCCAGATATACGAATGCGCCATATATAGAAGACAATGAAATTGACAGCAAGTGGTCTGAAGTGTCTGATTGCGGCATCTCTGTGTTTCGCGCTCTTTTTGGCCATGATCGTGGTCGCGAGACTCCTTAAATGTTCGAGGCGTGCTTCGGTAATTCCATTGTCCATTATTCGGTTCGCGAATTATGCCTTTTCTTTATTTCCACCGTTGTTTTTTTTTTTTTTTTTCGTTGAAGGGATTGTTATTAAGCCCTGGTATCATCTTACTTTCTCAACGCAATTGTTGGGGGGGGGGGGGGGGGGGGGCTTAAGCCCCTTCCAGAAGCATGTGAACCAAACTGCTTAAAATGCATTTTTTGGATTTGATTTTCGAAAATTTCCCCTTAAATAAAGTAACGAAAATTATTATGATTAAGGTTATTATTGTTCCTGAAGTCATTTGGTGACCAGTGAATTGAAATTTTGTGGTTTATGAATGAAATATTACTCATGTTTTCTTTATTATGGCACAAAACAGTTTTCGTTTTACCAAAATCTTTGTTTCCGATGACGTGGTAAAAGTCGTTTTCTGCTATTTTCCGTGGCACTGCTGCATAAACCGATGTACAGGGTTAGTATTGGGCACATTCAAACTGCAACGGCAAGATATAGTAGAAAGTTTGAAAGAATTATGTTGAGGTCAAGCATTTTTTTCTTTCTTTACTTATATTTCATCACTTATTACATGCAGGAAAATTACTCTAATCACCCGCTGCTACGGATTTAAATTAAAAAAAAAATATTTTGATTTATGAAATCGAGAGTTCTATCACGCACTGACCAAAAAAAAAAAAAGACTTTGTTTGGTAAATTGAACCGTTTTTTTACCTTAAGTTATTATCAATGATATTCTGTATACTTTATAACACATATGAATTGAATTTTTCAAAATATTTTTTCTGCTCACTAATTATTTATTCTTAGAAATTTTTTACATTGCTACACATTACGATGGAAGTAAATTTCATAGCCATCTATATTTTGAACATATTTGCATTTTCCAGCATAAATGAGAACCGAAGGCAAAGTGTTTATTTTCTCTTTTCGGATTTTAGAAAACCAAAAAAAAAAAAAAAAAGAAATCCTTTGAAATCTCTCCCATCAACGTTTTTGCTTTCCAAATTTGTCTTTTAACAAACATAATAATATTAAAAAAAGATTCTGGCTTTTCAGACGAAACTTTGGCTCCACTGCCTGCTGAGGATGAAATAAAAGTAAACACAAATTGGGCAAATGACTTTCACCTCCCTCCCAGATGAACTTTTTCCGTAATTCCGGGGGGGGGGGATCACTGTTAACTTTATTCCCACCCTTTACCAAAGGTGATAGTGGAGCAATGGCTGCTATCCGCCATAAGTCAAAGTCTGTCAGTATCTTCGGACAAAGGCGGATTTCGGCTGCCATTTATGTCCACGATTACAAATCGTTCAAAGCATTACGAATATTTCAAACGAAATAATTTAAATTGTAGTTTAAAAAAACTAAAAAGTAGGCGTTTAGAGTTAGTCAAACTAAAACACGACATACTCTAACTAATTTTTTCTATCTGATTTTCAAAACTATTGAACATCCGCTAAGTTTACGTACACTTCAACATGTAACATACAAAGAAAATAACTACGTTAAGGAGGCATAAATAAGCAGGGATACTGCAGACACGTGTTTCGGCGTTACAAGGAACGCCTTCATCAATGCAAAAAAATGTGAGCTTATGGATGCACAGACATCCGACAAAAGCAACAAAAACAAAAGCGAACAGCTTAAAAAGCAAACATAGCGGATTACCTGAACACCAATAAAAAAATTTTAAGCCAAAAAAGATCCAATGGTTAAGCCTTTAGTGTTAATAATAGTTTTAAATATATAATGTTATATTAGCAAAGAACGTGAATTTTCCCTTTTATTCAGAGTTACATACTAACAACTGAAACACTTATAATACATCAGCATGCAATACAGTTTAACCTTCAGTATTAAAAATAGTATTAACTATATTACTGTACATTTGTAAAGAACGTGAATTTTATCTTTTATTCAGAGTTACATACATACTCACAAACAAACCCACAAGTGAAATTAATAAAAGCGTATTAAAAAATTATTTTGCAAATACTATTTGAAACAACTTTTAAAGCTTCAGTGTCGTCATAATCATCATTATGGTCCATTTTTATCGCTGTTGAGGGCCTCTTCAGATGATACCAATACGCCAGCCCATTATCTTACGAGGGGACATAAGATGTGTTAAATATAGAGTTTGGTACGTACAATTTGGAAGAGTTTGGGTGTTTTTTCCGGTGGTATTAAAAATTCGAAGGGGAATGGTTAATTGTTAAGAAATTACGTTTGCAATAACTACAATAAAAATAAATGCTGCAGAAAAGCACTTAATTCAGCAATTCTTTAATCATTCAGCCCATTTTACTCCTGTAAATTTGATGATCACATCCCTCCACACCACATTGTAAAAAATAAGCTGTTGTTTTTATAGTACAATACTGTCAGCCGAGGTTCCAATTTGAAACTGTAAAATGCAAAGTAATAAACTGTAAAACTAGCAATTTCAGTTTCGTACTGTAAAGTTAGTAATTTTACAGTTTATTGCCGCAAAATTTAGCTGTGTTGTGCTGTAAAAACAACAGTATAATACTGGCAGCGGAGGTTCCAGTTTAAAACTGTTAAATGCACGGTAATAAACTGTAAAATTAGCAACTTTACAGTTTATTATTGTAACATTAGCAGTTTTACAGTTTATTACTGTTTAATTAAAAAAAAATGAAACTTGCCTACTTTAAGAATCAGTTGCAACGCGTCGGAGTTCAGGATAAAGAATCATCGTGTGATGTTCTTAAAATGCGGTATTTGTTTGTTTATTTTTCCAAATAAAGTGGCATCATTTCATACTTCTCTCTCAAAAATACGAGTAAACCCGGAAAACACATACAGCCGGTAGCAGGGCCGTATCCAGACATACGTAGTTTCGGGGAGGGTTTTACCAAACCTATTTCTCGTGAAATCTATAAAGTCAATAACATTTGATTTCATGTTCTATATTCTGTTGATTTTTGTTACAACTGATGTTAAAAGGGTATTAACAGGAAAAATGCAAAAAAAAAAAAAAAAAAAAAGGCTCATATTTTTAATGAAGAAAAAAAAATCAGGATAGTTGAGTTTACTCATATATACGCGCCAACGAAGGAGTACTTTTGAAATTTTCATTTTACGGACATAAGATGGTGTTAAATATAGAGTTTGGTGCGTACAATTTAGAAGAGTTTTGGTGTTTTTTTTTAGTGGTATTAAAAATTCGAAGGGAAGTAGTTAATTGTTAAGAAATTACGTTTGCAATAACTACAATAAAAATAAATACTGCAGAAAAAACACTTCATTTGTACAATTATTCAATGATGATCATTTCATTTTTCAAATGCAGTTCCAAAGTAAATAAGAAAATTGAAATGAAAAAGCAATAGTATTTTTTTCAGTGAGAAACTATGAAAAGCATCTTTGTAACAGTTCTGAAAAATTTCGAAGGGGGTTTGAACCCTAAAAACCCACCCCGTTTAAGTACGGCCCTGGCCGGTAGCCATTTAATTATAAAAAAATCTTGGAAAGAATTAATATGGTGACCAAAAATGGCGAATAATGAATGTTTGGGCTACGGCGTGACGTGGAAGAGGGCCCGGGCAATAATTATGTCATCTTTGTCGGCGGGGTAGATAGAGGGAAGCAATTCGCAGAGAGGAGAGGCAAAAAAATGGAATGTAGAAAAAAAGAAAAAATCTCGAAAAAAAAAAAAAAAAAAAACTACGAGGGTGGAGCGGGAAATTTTGCTACCATAGCAACAGCTAACAAGGTATAGAGTATTAGTACAAGAGGGCTTTTTTATGTTATTATTATATATAGTTTTATTATTATTTTTTCTGGAGAAATATGCTAGATCGATAAGATTTTTTTTTCTCCACAGTGAATGAAAGTTTTCCCCCTCAAGTGGGCGGATTTTTTTTCCCCTTATGGCTCTTTTTTCTTAAAGGTTTAAAAGTAGGGGTTAAGTTTTTTTTTCTTCCCCTTCCTAAAAAGCGAAAGGCTCGGATGTAAAACTCTGACGTTGTTTCTTTCATCGGTTGTTTTTGCTATCGTCTTAATCAGGAGTGAATAATGAAATGCGCTGAAGGGACGGCTGAGGAACTTGAGACTTAACTCCAATCAATGACTAAAATAATGAGTTGGATGTCAATTCTCGGAATTTCATTCTTTTCATTTTTCTCGGAAAAGGGAAAGACATTTCTTTTCGAAGATTAAAATCGTGGTGACTTGATATTTTTTCTACCGTGGTGTTTTGTTTTTATTCTAAAATTTGTAAAATTCCGAATTGCAAAGACAGGACAATTTAATTGGAATTAGTTTTGCTTTTTAATATGCTTTTATTAGTTTCACTTGTGGGTTTGTTTGTTTTTCAGTATGTATGTAACTGCGAATAAAAGATAAAACTCACGTTCTTTATAAAGATTAAAAGTAATATATTTAATACTATTACAGTCGACGCTCGTTATAACGACCACACGTTATAAAGACCATCCTAATATAACGACCGGTGAGAAATTACCCAACTGTATCCCAATATACTCTACCACCTCTTATAGCGACCATTCGTTATAAAGACAGGACGGAGACGGTCGTTATATCGAGCATCGACAGTATTAATACTAAAGGCTAAACTTTATTTTTCACGTTGATGTGTTCAAGTGTTTCAGTTGTCTGTATGTAACTCTGAATAAAAGATAAAATGCACGTTCTTTTCCAAATATAAAAGTAATATACTACATTTAGAACTATTATTAATACTAAAGGCTAAAATATATTATATAAACTATATTACTATATTACATGTTGATGCATTATTATTGCATATAAAAGCGTATTTTTTTAGTTTTTTTAAAACTAATTTAAAGATTATTTAGTATTAGGGGAATGCGGGGCAAAGTGGAATAGCAGCAAATTGAATAGTAAAATATGTTCACGGTTTGCAGCGCTACCTGTTTAGCAATATTTTCCCTTGACATATAGTTCATTCCAGTCAAAAAATAAATTGCTCCAATGATCAAAGAAAAAAATATACAAGTAATTTTAGAAATTTCATACCTTTATTGTAAGATTCATAATTTTTCAAAAATATTTCTTGTTTTTATAAAATGATAAAATTTTTGTCTTTATCCTTTTAACTATGAATTGAGATTTATTGATAGTCAGTGCAGTCCTTATTTAGTTTATATTGGCATGTTTTGATTTTGAATGTTCAATGTAGTTTGTCAAGTGCATGCGGGGTAAAGTGGATAGGGCAAAGCGGAATTTTCTTATGCCTTCATTTCCTAAATCACGAATGTATTTCTTCATTTATTAATTTATTCATATTCTTTTACTTATTAATTTACTTTTTCATTTATTCATTCGCTATTTTTTTTTATTCATTCTCTATTTTATTCACTCATTTCTTTTTTTCACATATTAATTAATTTGGCTATTTATTTATTCGTTTATTTCTTCATTAGCAATGCATTTATTCATTTATTTGCGCATTCATTTGATGAAAATCACTATAACCCATCAAAAAGAAATTTTTCATTACAAAAATATTGCATTTTTCAGTTTACCTTATGGTTTTTTCAGGTGAAAAATTTTCACCTTTATTTTTCGAAGGTGCAAAATAACTGCCAGAAACGAAAAATAACATTTCACTGATAGTTGCATTACAAAATGGACTATTCCACCTTTATGTACACTTATTTTCAAACCAAATTTTCAATTTGTTCATTTGAAGCAGGTTTGTTATCTTAACTATTTCACTTTGCCACACATTCCCCTACTTTTTTTAGTTTAGTCTCGTGGAAAAGTACTGATTTGATATTTAACCAGTTATTAAGGTGCTTTAGTTTTAGCTAGGTATTGATTTGCCAAAAAGATATAATGAGGTTACTATACTTCTTATATACTTCACTGGAACATTAGCTGCTTAGAGCTTACTGCGCCAGAAAAATACAAAGTGGAAATTATTGTTTTTAGCGAAACAAAACATACGAAACAAGTGCTCGCTTCTAATGCACGGATGTGTTTGTGTATTAGTGATGACAGTTGAATGCGTATGAACGTGCAATGCAAAGTTCAAATGGCAACGTTCAATATCAACATAAGTGCTCACTTTAAATGTGTCTATGTGTTTGCTACGGTAATATATAGTTATGAAATGGTTAAAAAGGCGTGAGGAGTGTTTACAAGTGCCTAAAATAATTAGGTATGTTAATAAAAAATCCGTTTCGTACATTTTTTTTCTACGCGAAATTTCGACTTACGCGATGAGTCTTGGAAAGCATCCCTCGCGTAAGTCAGGAATCGACTGCACTATAAATTCCGATTGAGCATTGAGAGCAGGAGTGCCCCAATGGGAGGTCACGGTGACCTCCCAAAAGTATCTTTATCCGGCAAATGTTACTGACGATTCGGCAATTTGAAGATAATATTGCAATAGTGAGATTTGCAAGCTGCAATGCACCACCAACTCGATGATTCCATCTAAGGACAGTTTCGTGCTTATTATGCACTCATCAGCATGGAATAGGAATTAAACGACCCGGAGGCAAAAATCCTCTTATAGAGCACAGAGAGACAACAAAAACTGGTAGCTAATGTAAAATTAGAGCGACCGCACTTGGTACAATACAACTCGAAAATTTTGAGGCAAAGCTCGGGTAAGGGTAATTACTTACTGCTTAAAACATTGAGATTGTTTGTTCTTCTTAATTTTTAAAATAATTTCTTTCAAAAGATGCCTAATGTTTTTCCTCACTAAATGTTATGCATGTATGACGTGATTACAATGTGCATGCACTTGTGGCGTACGCTTAGAGAGCATATAACCCAACTTTGCCCGCCGGGTTACGAGGCCTTTTAGTCCAGCGGCCAAAGCACTGGGTTTCTACCACAGAGGTCCCCGGTTCTATTCTCGGGAAGACACGCCGTCCATCTCGTACGCCGCACACTCATACTGTGTACTTTATTATTCGGCAAATTGATAATTTTCCCCCTCCCAAAAATGTTAGTTCGGGGCCCCTTTAATTGAGAGATGCTACTTCGGGAAAGTCGCTAATGGGGGAGTTTCCGAAATTTCAAAAGTATTTTTTTCTGAAAGAACATGCTTCAAAACATAGGAATTGACCATTTTTTTATTTTTTGATACAGTTATATATTTTTTATGAATTATTTTAACCGGTCCGCAGATGCTATTCCGAAAAAAACAAAAACATCTGCGCATGACGTCAGTGGTGCACGTAAAGCGCGAAATCTAATTAGTTGTAGGGAGATGACGAAGATCGTGACGTCACCGATTCCTGCGATTGGTCAACTCAAGTCAAGCAAAATGGTGTTAGTTGCGAGCTGTTAGGTGCACCACTGACGTCACAAAAACCACGCCCCGTTTTCAATGTAGGGTATTTAAAAATAATAATAAAAAATAAACTGTTGGAAAAATTAAAGTATTTTCCGGGCCCATGTTATTTTTTTACATCATTCTATCAATTTCAGTGACAAAAAGTAGTACTTTTAACTGAAGGAAACTCCCCCATTACGAAGAAGTTAAGCGAATGCGCTCCCAGAGAGTACGCATTGATTATCGTTCACCCCCCCCCCTCTCTTTATGGAAAGAGTCCACTGTCTCAACCGCTGTTGTATTGTCTGGCCCGGGTCGCTGATTCCTTCTCATTTTGTCCGGTCTGAAATTCTTTCTCACGAGTAACGGGTTAGTGGACATTTTTCTCAGTGGTAACTAACCTCAACAACCACTGATGGCGGAAATGATTGCCGAGTTCGCTGTTTTCTGAATGTTTTTGTTGATAGTACTGCGATTACACAATAGACAATCGGGAGTTTTATCTTCTTCAATTTTTAATTTTTCACACTACGCGTAGCAATTTTGTTCTTGAAATTTTCTGAGCGTTCTAATTACGTGGTCAGTTGGCTCTTCGAAATTCATGTGAAAGTCAAAATGGCGGAATTCAATTTTTTTTGCTCGCACAGGGGACCGTCAAGAAAATAAAATTAAGCGAGGGAGGAAATACTCAATTCGCCGAATGAAACCCGAAATTTCACCGAATGATAAATGAAGGGCCAGGGGGAAAAAAAGATGAGAGTCACTTTTTCGTCAATTTTGAGATATTAGCGCTATCTAGGGGCTATGAAGGATTAATATCATCTGGTAGAACAACAAAGGGGGAAAAGGATGAGAATCAACCGAAATGTGCATGAAAACTCCGTTAACTACAAAGGGAGTTACGAGAAATCAAACTTTGTTCTTCGTTTTTCTCGAAATCGCTTTTTGGTCACTTTCATCTTTTTCCCCCTGGCCCTTTAAATGATAAAATACGAGCATGCACACGTATCTATTTACTGTCTGATTTTCTTAAGTAAAACCTTCTGCGTATTTCCGCATGCGTCAAGTCTTACTAAACAGGGGTGATAGTTTGGTAAGATCTTACCAAAACAGGGGTGATAGTTTGTGTTTAGTTTAAGAAATCCCCCACCCCCCAATTTTTTTCTTGATGACTCAACTTGCGCCATAATGCCCTCCCCCCCCTCGTGGGCACCCCTGCATCCCTTACATAAAAATGTGTAATTCAATTGTGCCCAAAAGTACAAATTTTGTCATACCAGCTCAGGCTTGCTGAGAGTGTTTTCGATAATTATTTTAAAATTCATTTTCTTCATAAATCACAATATCATTAAGTTTCAAGAGATTATTTTCCAGAGATGCAGTAAATTGCCATAAAGTTGAATAGAGCCAACTGGCTTGTATCCAGATCTCCAGGGAAGTTTGTGGTGTTCAAATGATGTTTAGTCATTTATTTTTCCATTTAAAATTAAATCTGACATTTTGTCCTACTTTTGCGATTAAAATTGTCTAGAGGATGTGAAATGATGAATTTATAAATAGAATTGATATTTTTTTAATTCCTGTTATATTGAATTTCGTGAAATATATTTATGGAAATCACATAACAGTTTATTGGGCTGCTTCATGATTTTTATAATGATTATTTAAAAAAAGTAAAAAAAAGATAGCAGGGGGGGGGGGGGAGGGGGAGTCATCTTTTACTCTTAACTTTGAGTACTTGAACCTTTCTTTTTCCTTAGGATTATGTATTTTTTCTCTCTATTTTTATTTTTGTCTTTTTTTAATAAAATAAAAGTTAAATTGCTATTTAAAAACATTCCTTCATTTTTGAGCTAGTTTCTATGTTCCGGAAGTTATTAGGCGTTATTTTCAGAAGTCGCAAAAGTGATTCGAAAATTTATTTTGATTTTTAATTTGGAGAGAAATCTTTAAGCTTACCGGCCTTTTTTCCTTCTCCAAAAAAGTGTAATACTCATACATTAAAGGAAAACTCAATGCAAAAAAACCCTGGTGCTCAAACCTCTTTCACCAAAAAGTGGTCCCTTACATTACCGCAATACATGTATGAAATTTCTTCTATAAAATTTTTGCATGCTATTTAATTGCTTTCGAACACAAGCATGAGTTTAACTTCTATCTACACGAAATACTTGTTTTGGGTTTTCTTGATTTTTTTCGCTACGTTTAAAATATTTTTGAACTACAATTTGCAAGCTCGCTTGCCAGATGATGGAATTGACAGTATGCAGTTTCTTGTCCTCCTTTTAATAGCACTAAAGAATTTTTTTAGAGCCCGAAATCTATAGATTTTTGTTTTGGTAAAATGCCAAATAATCATAGACATTTTATTGCGATACTGAATCTTTTACCACTCACTGTGCAATTATCTGCGCAGCAATTTTAAAATAACCGTCTTCCAACGAAATACATTTCCCACACGCAGAACGGGTTCTTTTCCCTTTAAATGTTTGTGAAACAATTTTAAAAGAATGTGGGCAAAAGTATTCTTTCTCCGAAACTATTATTTTCGGAAATAATTTTGCCAGCACAGGTTTTTTGTCAACAAAGTAATTGACTAGTGTGATCAAAAATAATTGACTTTTAAGCTATAGAAACTCAGCAATGCAATTTTTTTTGATTAAAATGTTTCTGAACAGCTTAGTCATTTAAATCTCCAACAGAGCCACCTTTCTTTCCCAGCTGGTTTAAATTTAAGGTAAGAAAAGAGGAGGGAGATTTTTTTATTATAGTCACGTGACGTTCGAGTATGCGAATGAAACGTTTGTTTGCAGAATTGCGTTCCCTCACGCACGAAGCTACTTTTTTTGAAAACCATTAAATTCAGATTTCCCATTTTTGTCCTAAAACTATTATATAAGTGTCGGCGGTGGGGGGGGGGGGGATAGAAAATCATTGGCCTTCTACTCCTTGCACCTGGGCTCTGACCAGCGGTGGTTTGACGGCGGAATTTTGAGATGCAGGAAATCGTACAAAATAAACTGTAAAATTAGCAATTACAGTTTATTACTGTAAAATTAGCAATTTGCAGTTTATTAGTGGGACATTTCACGGTATTTGTGACATAGGGGTGTCCGTAACAAAACTTTTTAAAAGTTTAAAATTTTTAATATGTATTGAAAAAGTACATGAATATCATATTGTTTTCATAGTTCACTTTATATTATGTTTGTAATTTCACTAAGAACATTGAAAATGCAATTTTCACTGTTACGGACTCTACATTGATTTTTTCTTTAAAAACTAAACTTTTATTCCAATTATTGTTACGGACTCCGCAGTCATCATTTTCACAATCCATCATTTTTTATGGAACGCACTTTTTGATTAAAATTGTTAGCTTTATTAGAGGTGAGCCTTTACTTTATCTGTCTCAAGTACCAGTTTTGGCTTAAAAATCGGTTTAAGCCACATTTAAAGAAAAAATTCAATGCAGAGTCCGTAACGGTTAAAATTGCATTTTCAATGTTCTGAGTGCAATTACAAACATAATGTAAAGTGAACTATGAAAACAATATTTAGAACGTACTTTTTCAATAAATATAAAAATTTTAAACTTTTAAAAAGTTTTGTTACGGACACACCTATGTCACAAACACCGTGAAATGCCCCTAGTGTAAAATTAGCAATTTTACGGTTTATTATTGCAACATTATAAATTTTTACAATTTGTTACGATAAAATTAGGTGTGCATTTATTTTTTACAGTGTGAATATAGTTTAAATTGAATTCTTCAAGCACGAATCTTTCCAAAAACTGAATCCTCAGTATACATACCACATGTGTATAAGTAATAAAATATACGGCTCTAGTAAAAAAAAAAAAACAGCCACACAGTCAAGAATTTCATTTCCAGTTCTCAGAAACAAGACCATCGCTGTATTTCCCTTCTGACTTTTCCCCCCAAATCCTTTTTCTTGCTCATAAACTTCTTGCTCCTCAGCCTCCTTATCTCTGTTCGTATTCTTTTCTTTTGAGCATCGCAATAACAACCTCCCTGGGGGTGTGCTCCTATCAACGGAGAGAGAGAAAGTTCTCCTTTTTTTTTTCTAATCTAGGGGTGGAAGAGAAAATCCTTTTTTCCCCGGGACTCTAGATGCTACTGTTTTTTTCGCTTTCATGCCTCCCACGCACGGTTTTAGGCCAGTAATACGAGATAAGACGTTTCGAGGTGATGTGTCGCAATAAAAGCCAAATGAAATAATAGTGAAGGGGAACACCTATAGGGACAACGTTTTCCCTTTTTGATATCTTATGCTTGGAAGTCAACGTTCATCATTAGATGCAAAAGCAAAATTTAACCACGTGCCTGATTATCCCGAGTTATCTCGGGCTCGTATGAGTTGCAGGTCATTATTATGCCGAGAAAACTCGGGTGAAATTAAATGATTATACACCTGTACTGTAAAACATGAATGTTGTTTTTACAGCATAATACAGCTCATTATATGGTAATAAACTGTAAAAATGGCTAATTTACAGTAATAAACCGTAATATTGCTCATTTTACAGTACTAAACTGTAAAATAGCTAATTTTAGAGTAGTAAACTAAAATTGCTTATTTTACAGTAATAAACTGTAAAGTTGCTAATTTTACAGTTTATTACTGTGCATTTTACAGTTTTAAACTGGAACCTCTGCTGCCAGTATTATACTATTAAAGCCACAGCTCATGTTTTGCAGTGTGTAAAATATTAAAAATTAAACTTGAGACCAACACATTTTGCTTTGTTTCCTTCCTTGTATTTAATAATTAAACAAAAAAATGTGATCATTTTTTGCAATTTTTTGCAAAAAAAAAAAAAAAAGTGTAAAGGAAGCAGTTAACTCCTTATGACACCGTTTTTGTCTGTTACTGATGTATTAAAATTATGTTTTGGATTAAGATAATGGTGTGGCGTTACCTAAAATTAAACTGTATTTCAAAACCATAAACGATGACGGACGAGTCTAATTTGCGTTCGACAATCTTTATACAATATTCACAGAAAAGTACTCACCAATAACCATAGTGTGGGGAACACCTACAGGGACAATATTTTTCACTCATATATTTTTATTAAGAAATCGACAATCATTACAATACGGAAAAGCAAAAACTTTTTATGAAGCCATAAGAATTTTTTTTTTTTTGGTGTAGATTATGTTGCGGCAATATCTATAAGTTCAACTTCATTAAAATACAGTTTAGGTTTAGATTGAAAGCAAGTACACAATAGGGAGGGCCGAAAATGATTTTTTAAAAAATTTTGGTGATGGGTAATGCGGAAAAAGTGTCATTAGGGGAACAAAGTGCAATACTCACATACATTAAAGGAAAATTCAATGTGAGAATAAAAAAAAACCCCATGGTGTTCAAACCTCTTTCATCAAAAAGAGCACCCTTATATTACAGCAATACATGGGTATTCAACTTTGAAATTTTTTGATTTGCCGCAATTGCGTTGAAGTTTGGAAAAAATGCAGTTTTTCGAGATTTTTGGCAAATTATCAAAAAAAAAAAAAAATCTATTTTCGATAACGGGTAAGGTGGAAAATGTCCTATTGAGGGCATAGAAATTCCTTAAAAATTTTGAGGTCTGTGTGATTCCTTCCTTTTTCCACAAATGTCTAGAAGATTTGGCAATTTCCTTTTTTTTTTATGTTTTAAATTAATTTTGTCAAAATGTTAAAATGCTGTTTTCGCCGTACTTATCTGAAATAACTACATTGTTTGTCACTTTTCGGTCTCCCCTAGTACACAAGCCCCCCCCCCCCCCAGGACACAATGTTAAAAAATAACCCCACAGAGTGTTGAAACAACCCCGAAAACGTCGGAGCATTCCCAGTTACGAATCTTTAGCCGAGTGTTTCGGGCCCGATTAGAAGTGTAAACTATTTCTTACGAGATTTTCTTTAGATAGAAGAATAGGAAAGAGGCGTTCTATTAACTCTAGCAGACAGCATACAGCTTGAAGTACGGAAAGATAGCCAAGGCTTCTTTTTTTTTCTGATCAGAGAAATGTGGACTTAGAGCGACAATGAAAGTCTCAGATAAAGGTAGAATGGATTAAGCGTGGAGGGGGGGAGGAATGCCTTTTCTTCCCCTCCGTACCAATACATGGTTCTACCAAGAGAAAGAGAAGAAAGAATTTAAGGAATTGGAATGGGGAAATACAAACAATCTCGGATTTGATGAGGGAACGACACATGATAGCAGAATCAGTGCAGAAGGAAGACCAAATGTTGCAGCTATAAACTGAGTTCGGTGTATGGTTGCAAGGTGAAAAAAAATAACTTGGACACACATGCTACATTATAACTTTAATGCTAATGAAAATATTGCGACCAAAGTTTAAAATAAGCATGAATACAACGAATCATCTAATGTGTTTAAACGTTTTCAAAGTGGCTCCTTTAGCCTTAACGGCTGAGCTTTGAACGTGTCACAAAATTTTCGGCTATGGGCCGCTAGTCACTTACTGGTATTCAAGGGCGGATCCAGAAATGTTCCAACGGGGGGAGGGGTTGTTTTTTTTTCTTACTTGCCCCCTTTTTTTTACCACATATCCTAGTTAACACACGTTTATTACAAATGTTTCGGTCTTCAATTTCGAAAAAACTCCAGATCAGAGCCCCGAATCTCAACCACTTCTCACAGTATCATCGAAGACCATCTAAAATTGCCTTTTTTGAATTTTTAAATCGAAAAACTGCGGGAGTCCCTCAAGGAAGGGACGATCGCCCCCATCCCTTGTATCCGCCCTTGCTGGTATTTTATCTACACTCCTCACATAAATAATTCTTTGGGGATGCCAAAGTTTTATGAGGTTTTGCTCACACCCTTGTCTCCAACATGGATCAAACAGAATTTAAAACTTTGGCATCCTTAACCCATTAATGCCTAGCGTCCCTTTTTAGGGACGGTCCAAAAAAGGGTCTGAATGTCCCCAAATGAACATTTCAACCAAATTATAGTGTTCAATGAGTACCTTCGTATTGATTCAATTCGTTATCAACATTTTGCAGCACATAACCATTGTAAAGTATGTTCTGCAGCGGTTTTAATATGATCTTTATCAAAAATCACATCGTTCACAATCTCAAGAAAAAAAGCTAAGTTTTTAAAGTTATTCCCAGTTTCCCAGTTTATGTTAATTGCTGATTTTATTTCTTCTTATAAAATCAGCCTTTTCAGTCTTTTTAAATACTATATCTTAGGCAGAAAAAAAATTTTAGTAAAAAAAGTATGTACCCTCTGGGGTCTATTGTAACTTTTAAAGGACGATTTTTCTTTCCTTAATAAAAAAATACTTTTTACATAATATTTTTTGTATCATTTTTCCTGTCCATTAAACACTGTTTGTAACCAGTATACAAAATATCTTTGGAAAAAAAAATGTCAGGCAATAATGGGTTAAATAATTCCTTATGTAAGGAATGGAATAAAATATCAGTAAGAGTGAGTGGAGAGCTGCCCATAGTCGAAAATTTTGTGAAACGTTTAAAGCTCTGCATTAAGGGTAAAGAAAGCCCCTTTGCAAACTTTTAAATATATTAGACGAAATGTTGTATTCATCCTTATTTTGAAGTTTGGTCGCAATATTGTTATTAGCATTAATGTCACAATGTAGCATGTAGCCAAATGTGGCATGTAGCCAAATTATTACTTGTCACCCTGTATGATGTTTGTCAAGAAATATTGTTTATGTGAATAATTGGGGAAAATCTTTGAGAAAAACAGTGCGCGTCGCCTGCATTTAAATGTCAGGTGGTTAAAGCCACGAGAAATTTTTGCAGTGGCTGATATTTTATGTTATATTACGTGATATTTATAAGTTTTTATATTGAAATGATTTTAAAATACAGTTTAAAAAAACTAAAAATTACCCTTTTAGAGTTGATATATAGAGGCCTTAGATCAAAATATTTCACATGATACTCTGATTTCCCGCTAATGTTAAAAACTATTGAATATCCACTGCGTTTGAACGCACTTATAAATACCACATATAATATAGTTTAGCCTTTAGTATCAATAATAGTATTAAACCTAATACTTTTATGTTTGCAAAGAGCGTGAATTTTATCTTTTATTCGGGGTTACATACAAGCAACTGAAACATCAACATGTAATAAATACAGTTTAGCCTTTAGTATTAATAACAGTATTAAATATAAATCAGTGAGTAACCGCCTCTAAGTAAGGGTAAAGGCAGGAAGATGCAATACACCGCCAACTCAGTTATTTCAACCCATGGACTGCAGTTTCGTGCTTATTATGCACTCATCAGCATGGAATACGAAGGTAACCGAGTTGGAGGCAAAAATATTACTGTTATATTTGTAAAGAACGTGAATTTTATCTTTTATTCAGAGTTACATACATACAAACAAACAAACAAACCCACATGTGAAACTGATAAAAGGGTATGAAAAAAGATTAATCCTGTTAATTTTGCTTTCCTCTGATTCCGCCATTTTATGATAACCCAGAAATGGTTCCCCGATTTCGCTCTTTGTAACATAGAGCTGTGTTCCAGGCGCATTTTTAGTCCCCAGGTTTTACTCATCTTTCTGCTCTAGTGTCACCCCCCCCTCCCCCACTCTTTCGTAAGTACCCCCTGAAGGGCCAATATGCGGCTGCAAATAGATCACAGATGAGAGTAGAGGGGGAGGATGTGACGAGTGCTATGAGCCCTGCCAAAAGAAAACAAACTTTCGATCTTTTACCAGAAGAAAAGAAACTACTTAACACCGCTTATTTCAGTGCTTTAGATGAGTGAATGTATGTATGTATGTCCTTTATAGACTCAAAAACTACCCGTCTGATTTAGCTAAGAAATTTCACAATTTGTGCCCTCACTGAACATATCAAGAAACCAATTAACGAAAAAATCTGACAGGAAGTTCTTTTTTTACTCCAATTTTAGTTGAAATTTCCACATAAAATCTCTTATTTTTTGAAATCTTTCCCCCTCTTATTTTTTGAAATCTTCCCCCATTCAAATCATTATTTATTGATTCATCTCAACTTCCCCTCCAGTGACGTAACTCTGGGGGGTGTTTTGGGGACAACCCCCCCCCCCTCGAAACGTTGGTCCAAAAAATGCAAAAATGAGATAAAAAAATATAAAAACTCCTAGAATTAAAAAGTACGATTCTCCTGCGAATATCATAGTGTTGCAGACTTCATTGCCACCCTGCCTTCCTTTCCAGAACCATTAAGGAGTTCCTTTTTTAGAAAGTGAGTGTCAAAAATTTCCAGAGTTAGGTCTCCAAACCCCCCATTAGGATCAAAATTCGTCTGAAAATGCGTTTTTGGAACTTAAATTTCGAAAAAATCGCTTGGTAGAATTTCTGTATCCTATCATTTTCTTTCACATTATTCAAAATGGCCGGCAATCGTGTTTTACTTACTGAGGAAGAGATCGAACATCCTCTCCTCGAACACCACCAAGATAGTCTAGAATGGAGTTTATAGAGGTAAAATTTATGAAAATTTTCGGGGGCAAACCTCCGGACCCCCTTCCATTTTTCTGCAGTAATATTTCTTAAGACTACAGCACAGTTCTAGTGTCAGAGGTTGTTACTCATTAAAAAGCTGTCTGGTTTTTCGAATTTCGGAAGTGCGTGCACGGAAGTTCGTACGCATTTTCAAGTGCGTAATATGTATATATACACACATACATACATACAAAGTGTGAAAAAAAAAAGAATTGCCAGCCCCCCCCCCCCCCCGGCGTTTTTTTAACCTCGTGACCACTTTGAATATCCCCCTCCCCTGAAACCAACGAATAGTTACGCCACAGTTCCCCTCGATAGCTGTAATTTTGCGTTTGATTTTGTCTTTACTTCGTGTGGGTTCCTGAGGCTTCTCTATATTCAAATAGTTAAGAAATAAAGCAGTGAGTAACCACCTCTAAGCAAGGGCTAAGGCAGAAACATGCAATAGATCGAAATGACCGAGTTGGCAGTCTATTGCATAGTTAAGAAATGTTTCCTTCGTGAGTATTCACCTTTGAAATCATACTGCTGTTTTCATTTCTTCAAAAGTAGAAACGCTAAGTAGAGGAAGTTTCAAAAGTAGAAATTTTTTTAGAAACTCATCACAGATAAATGACACATTTAACTTTGATTTCATGTTGTCCTACACGCCGATTTAACCCATTAATGCCTAGCGTCCCTTTTTAGGGACGGTCCAAAAAGTGTCTGAATTTGCCAAAAAAGGGACATTTCAACCAAATAATAGTGTTTAATTATTACTTTGGTATTGTTTCAATTAATTATTAACAGACCGCAGCACATAACCATTGTAAAGTGTGTTCTGTAGCCGTGTAACCAGTATACAAAAAACCTTTGGGAAAAAAATGTCAGGCATTAATGGGTTAACTGGCCACGTTGTCACAAAAAAAAGAAAAAAAACACTTTCTTGGATTTCGCATGTTGCATTTTAACCCGCTTGATACTGGGCAGTGGGCATATCCACTATTCTAGACATTAACTTAACTTGACACTGAACGTCACTATGGGCGGAGCCAATAAGAGCTCACAAGCAGTCAGCGATCTCCTCTCATTCGCCAACTAGGCTGTGACGTTTTATCTAGCTCGTTTTTCATAGGCTAACGTCACTCTGGCGTCACGATGTTTTTGTCAAGAAACGTTGCAGTGCAGTACAGTACACGTGCAGTAAAGTGCAGTAAGACACGGAATCAAATTATTGGACGTAGTATTAAGTAAAGACTTACCAAATATTGCCGTAAACTTCCGAAGAACGAACAGTAAACACATTGCATTATTTTGGGTTGAAAAATGAACGATGTCACAAGGACATAATTCTTTTTCAGATTTCTTTTTGTTGGAAAATCCTTGACTAGGCCCACAGCTCTTCTTATACATTGCCTCTGAAAACTTCGGTACACAAGAGAGTGAATGCGAGCCCTTTACGTAATGAGATTGTATTCGGCTAAAATTTAGATTATCATCTTGGGATGCAAGAGAAAAAAACCTGTCCGAAAAGTGAACCGAAACTGTATTAGCCTTAGACTTAAATTGGTAATTCTTTTGGAATCGCAATGAAGATGAAAAATAAGTCCAAAAAAGGAAGGATTCCATTTTTTTGAGTCGTTCCAAAGGAACGATGAGCACGAATTTGAAGCCCGATATCTGACACCATATCCTTGCACATTTCTCTTAAAATTTGGGAGTGAATACTAGCCCACGAAAATGAACCGAAACTGTATTAGCCTCAAAACAATCTTTTTATATATATAAATGGATATATGTTTGTTCCTTATACAAATCTAGTTTTCTTCGGATTTTCATAAAACTAAGCACTGAGATTCCTTGATGCACTACAATTCACATAGTCGGTGTTTTGACATTTAAAAAAAATCCAAAAAGCTAAAAATTCAAATTTTTTTTGTCTCAAAATGGCCATTTTCTTTCAATTTGGAATAGATAGAGTAATAGAAATAAGCCTTTAAGCATACAAATGGATAACATCTAACACGTTTTAATCTGAGTATTTTCCAACACAGATTACGATTAATAAATTACCAATTTAAAGCTCTCCTATTTCATTTTAGCATGAAATAAGTTAGAAACAATTATTATTCATGTTCTATTTACCTTGGAACATTGGGACAAATATTATATGATGCAGAAAAATGAGAGGTTCCAACAGATATTTAATTCGAATTTTTGCGAGCATTTTTAATAGCACCCGGGCAACGCTGGGAAATAAGCTAGTGAGGAATATTTTTGTTATGCGAAGTAGAAAAAGAAGAAGAAAGTCAAAAATATGAGGAAGGATTCCCTTCTATCGAGTCGTTCGGAAGCAGCACGGATTCGAAGCCTGATATATGAGGCTGTTCCATCCTCTGGGCACCGTCGGGACGGATCCGGAAGAAATCGCCCTTCTCCCTGGCTCATATATAACCCCTTTAATAATCGTCTGCTGATAAGTATGCACGGCGCGCGTTTAGTGATTAAAGGCGCGCAATCGCAGATCGGCGTGTGATGCCGGCGACCCGAAGAAAGAGGTTTGCCTTGTCAAGGCTGCCTGCATCCCTCTCTCGATCCGGACCTGAAACCCCCCACGGGGATGCTCCGACCTAAATGGACCCGCCCAGTGGATTTCGGAGTTCGGATGCACGTGACCAGACTGTAGGTCCCTGGACATGGCATATTTTATGATAGTTGGAGGCGACGGTTCCTTCCAAGTGGGCGATTGTCGCCCCTTTCGGCGCTGGACCAACCCTTTTATTATTATTTTTTTTTCATGTCAGGCCCGAAGAAACGAAACTCTTTTGCAGATCCTCCAATGAACGGAGGGGAAAGGTTTGATACATATTGAGAGAAATCGTTCCCCTTAATGACAGAATCGTTTTCAAATCAATCACCTCAACTCAACTAGTGCCGAATGATCGATCTTCATTTTCCCGCCATGGCGTTAGGTCTTTCTATTGTATATTTAATTCGTGTTGTGCATAATCACGACATAATAATTATAATTTACCTTTCTGTTTCAAAATAACAACCATTGGTGAGAATAACTGGAATTTTTTCAATCAGACTGATCATGAAATGGAAAAAACGCAAAATGAACTCAAATGTGGGTCATTCTCGCTGTGATAGTGTGAATCGTGTTCGACAGTTTCGAACTTTGTCTATCAGCTTCAAACAATTGGTATCAATTAATCGCATTTTAAAATTGATTCTCCATTTATTTGTGTACTAGCGGTACCCACACGGCCTTTCCCATGGGAAAAAAAATTAAAAGGTCAAAATGTTAGTCTGTATGAAACAGCATGTGCATGAAACAGCGCCTATGTGCATGAATATAATAGCATAAATACAACATTGAAAAGCATAAATGCGCAGGAATACTGCAGACACGTGTTTCGGCGAAACAAAGAACGCCTTTTCTAATGCAAAAAAAAAAAAAAAAAGTGAGCTTATCTACTGTCTAAAATTTTTTCGTGCGACCTCCACCGTATCTGCGCACGCGCCAAGTCTCTTCTGACTTTCTCGAAATAGGGGGAAAATGCAACGAGGAAGTAGCAAGCGAACAAAAGCTGAAGCCATCGGGAAGTGCGCATCTTAAATCTATCTCCCCTTTTTCAAATGGAAGCGTTCGTGGCTGCCAGGCGCACAATACGCAAACAGACAGTATGCACAGACATCCGACAAAAGCTTTTGTCGGACGTCTGTACTAAAGGCAGATCCAGAAGTGAAGAGGGCTGGGCGATTGATTTTCACTTCTTAAACTCTGATGCGTATTCTAGATGCAAATGTTGATCATAAACGTTTTGGACTTCCAGTTCGAAACATTCTCCGGGAACAGCCCCAATCATCCCTTCCCATAAACCGTAACATCATAAATTATCGTCAAAAATAGCCATTTTGGAACTTCAAGACCGAAAAATTACCAGCGGAGAGTTAGTTCTATGGCCTTGCATCAGCACCTAGTGACCATGTAGATTTCGATAATGTAGATTAATTTTTTTCTTTTTTAATACGCTTTTATTTGCTTCACGTGTGGGTTTGTTTGTTTGTATGTATGTAACTGTGAATAAGAGATAAAATTCACGTTCTTTACATGTATAAAAGTAAAATATTTAATACTGTTATTAATACTAAAGGCTAAACTGTATTACATGTTAATGTATAATAAGTGTTTCAGTTGGTTTGTGTGTATGTAACTTTGAATAAAAGATAAAATTCACGTTCTTGTAAATATAAAGGTAATATATTTAATACCACTATTAGTACTCGAGGCTCAATTCTTTTATTACATGCTGATGCATTATAAGTGCCTGTAAACTTAGCGGATATTCAATAGTTTTGAAAATCAGAGGGAAATCAGTTAGAGTATCATGAAGTCTAGTTTACCTTTAAAAATTAACTCTAAATGCGTATTTTTAGGTTTTTAAACTATAATTTAGATTATTTTGTATGACAGGCTATTTATGCATGAAATATTGCACTTCTTTGCTTTACGGCTTAGATAGAAACTTCACTAAACAGAACTCTCACTTAAGCGACTAGAGACCAACAGAAAAAGACGCATAAGTGAGAGAGACGTATAAGTGAACAAGATTATTTAAAGTACTAAAACGCAACATAGGTTCTAATGAGAGAGTGAATAAGAATGCTTCTAGAGACAAGGGACATAGGACTACAGTTTGGCAATTACTGTAAAGTAACTATAATAATTAAGAGAAAACAAAAATTGTAGCATATCTAATTGCAAACTGGTCTCTTTAAAACGATCCATAATAGATAATTGTCCCTCTCCGAATTCTAGTTCATGCAGAGAAAAATGCCTTCCCTGAGCAAAAAAGGCGAAAGATTAAAGAGGAAAGGGAAGAAAAATGCTTATTTTTTTAAAGAAAATAAATTATATTTTTGACATTTTACGGATAATTCGGCGCATTAGTATAATATTTATCTTTCGAGCGACGCATAATAGAATGATAATATTATTATTTTGCTATGGAATGTGCTGGGACCATTCAAATTCGTCCTATAAGTGAAAAAGGCGCATAAATGAGGCGGACGTGAGAGTTCACTGTTATATGTTTCTAAACCCTGTAATGACGCAGGCTAGTCAGCCCCGCTTTTCAGGCGCACTGCTTTAGATCGTAACTTGCCTGTTTTTTTTTTTTTTTTTCTTTTTTTAATCTGTCTTGATCATACTTTGAACTGGAGATCCAGAAAACCCCAAAGAGCATCTGTTTCGTGTCAAAACTGCTGTTGCTTTTTGACAGCTGCTGTAAACAAGGTTTGCCGATAAAACGAAGTTCGAAATTCAGAAAAAAATAAAAGAAAGAAGGGGGGGGGGGTGCATCAATTGGCCTGAAAATAATGGTTTGGAATAAATATCTTTCTCGAAAATGGGATATCTCACAGTAAAACACAAAAAAATATTTATATATTCCTTTATTTATTTTTATCTTTTTTAATTTGTTTATTCCTTTTTTTCTGTTTTTTAAATTTTTTTATTGCCTTCATGTAAATATTTTTCTGATATATATATATTTATAGATATGTGCGTGTGTGTGTATTTGAAAAAAACAAAATTTTTTTTCTGTATATACCAAAATTGAATGTTTACCCATTCGGGTTATTTTGTAAATTTTCACCTGCGTCAACCCGTAATTTGTTAAATTTAACTTTGTTGAATATGTACAAAGGGACTACAAAGCATTTTGGAACAAAAAAAGTGGAACGTAATTCATTTTCGTACGTGTCTACAGATTTCGTATTAAAGGAAAATACTGGAAAAGCATTTTTATAAATAAGTGTTATCAATTTGCAAGATGCTTAGTTATTACTGAAAAATTAGCAGTCTTACAGTTATTACTGTAAAATTAGCAATTTTTACAGTTCTTACTGTAAACTTAGCAATTTGTACAGTTTTTTACTATAAAATTAGCTGTATCATATTGTAAAAGCAACATTCATTTTTGACAGTGAACAGATAAAACAAACGAATAAATAAAAAAAGAAACTCGTGGATTAGAAAATCATATTTGAATAATTTCAAGTGAGGGGAATTTCACCGCCGACGTTTATGAGGAATTAAACGCGTAGTCTCATTGTCGGGGTTAAATGATGGTATTTATTGGCCCATGAGGGTGGTTGAATCACCTACTTGACTGTAAATAACTTTTCCATCTGCCTGCATTATTAGCAAACTTAGCAATGTTCGCTTTTTCTGAAATTTGAATTTGATAACTGATTGTGCTGGGCTTCTATTAAATTCACACCTTTATGCTAAAGTACAAATCCATACAACAATATTTTAAAAGTAAAAAATGAATTAAATTACAGCCACTTTTTTTTTGCGTTACATGGAACCATTAACGTAGCCAGTATTTACATTTTCTATTTGTCTAGGTCTTAGGACTAACATTTTTTTAAATTTTTATATGCTGTTTATGGGTATAACGACATTCAACAAAATTTGTCATTGAATAGCTTAACACGCATAATTAAGTCACGCTTTTTCATTGTAAAATGAGTAGTTCTCCGACTAAAACTTCTGTCATCTCAATATTTCTCTAAGTTTAAGCAAAAGCAAAGTGAATATTTTTATTTTATTAAAGTTGTTTTGTGGTATTAAAAAAAAAGAACTAATAATAGCAATAAATTTCTTCTTTAATAACTTTCCGTTTGCTTTAAGAGCAATTTCAAGTCAAAAACTGACTGATTTTTTTTCTTTTTTTTTGTAATAATTAAATTTTCCCATTGCTGCTAAAATTATTTTTTTTTTCCCCATGCCTTTCTATTCAGTGTACAGTTTTTTTTTTCATTATTATTTTTGCGATTTAACTACGATTTCGTTTGAAGTTCATCCGGGGAAATTATGCGAAAAATTCGTGTATTATGGCTGGGACATTTAAACATACATTATGGATAGGACATACAGGGAGTAATATTTTTGAAAAAATTGAAACATATTGAAATGCGTCAGTAGCACGTCTTAAATATGCTTCGGAGTGAAAAAATACTATACTAGACAGCAACTTAAGTTGACCCTGAACGTCACTACGGGCGGAGCCAATAAGTGCTCACAAACAGTCAGCGATGTCCTCTAATTCGCCAAGTAGGCTGTGACGTTTTATCTAGCTCGTTTTTCATAAGCTAACGTCATGCTAACGTCACGCAAAACTATTGAATATCCGCTAAGTTTACATGCACTTATAATGCATCAACATGTAATAGAGTTTAGCCTTTAGTATCAATATTAGTATTGACTATATTACTCTTACACTTGCAAAGAACGTGAATTTTATCTTTTATTCAGAGTTACACACACAAACAACTGAAACACTTACGTCAACATGTAAATATAGCTCAGCCTTCAGTGTTAAAAATAGTATTAAATACGTTTTTTATATCTGTAAAGAACGTGAATTTTAGCTTTTATTCAGATTTACATACATACTTACAAACAACACATACCCACATGTAAAACTAAAAGCGTATTAAAAAATTAAAGTTTTTGGTTGTAAATACTAAGTTATCTTGCTAAGAGATGGCGCCACCAGATACTGTGTCGAAAATCATTCCTTGCTGGGGGGGAAAAATGCTGAGAGGAATCCTGAGTGAAGGAGTGGATGTTGTTTTCAGTGTCATACTTTCAGGATTTCTGAAAACTAGCAGGCGCAAACATCCTTTTAATGAGGATAAATAAAATATAATTTGATATGTTGTGAGAAAATGTTCTTTTGATGCGTCAGTTTTCTTTTATATCAGTTCATAAAAATAATTTAATTTGCAATTTAAAAAACTAAAAAATACGCTTTTACCGTTGATCAAATTAAACTTAAACTTCGCTTAATTCGAAATCTGAAGTCGCTCTGAGAGGATAGTCAAACTTGTTTGTCTCGAGCCTGCTTTTCTCGAAAACCTCTCTATGTCGAAATTTTTCAATGTCCCTGCTTTTACAGCATACATTTAATGTTTTTTCCCATGTTTATCTCGAATGATTTTTAACAAAGACCTCTATATCTCGAATTTTGACTCTCAGTTTTGAATTTCATCCCCAGCCACCTTTATCAATGGCATAACTTGGAGACCAAAATGATCTTCTGCACAATCATGCAAAGACTATGTTCGGACTTAAAGGCAAGCATTAAAAAGCTACCGATATAGTCATCACAATTAGTAAAACGTGGACTCACAACAGGCCGTACAGTAAAATATCAAACAATATCAATGCAGAACAAGCTATTAAGTATTTGACTTTGTTCCGATTGCTTATTTTTGCAAATATTATCACAACCTCTGTATCTCGAAACCTCCGTATCTCGGAATTTTTCTTCTGTCCCTTGAAATTCGAGATAGACAGGTTTGACTGTATAAAAGTCACGTGCTTGACAAATATAAAAGTATTATACTTTATACTACCATTAATACTGAAGGTTAAACTATATTTCATGAATCGCCAACTGATTTTTCCCTCTGATTTTCAGAACTATTGAATATCCGCTAAGTTTACGCGCACTTATGATACATCAACATGTAAGATAGTCTAGCCTTTAGTTTTAACAATAGCACTAAATATATTACTTTCATCTTTGTAAAGAACTTGAATTTAGCTTTTATTCTGACTTACATTCATACTGACAAACAGACAACTGTGCATCCATAGGCTCACAACTTTTTTGCATTGATAAAGGCGTTCCTTGTAACGCCGAAACACGTGTCTGCAGTATCCCTGCTCATTTGTGCATTCGTAGCGTTGTTATTTTCTGTACATCTATAACACAAAGGTATTTGTAAACTTTAACCCACATGTGTTACTAATAAAAGCGTATTAATGATCAAAAACAGAAATAAGTGGGTCTGAAACTTGAAACAACGTTTCTGAAGAAGAAAAAAACGTTGCTAAAAAATACCATGTTTAAACATATTAAAAATATATTTTTTTTTAAGTCTAAAATGCTGAAAGTGTGATTTTAAATTAAACATTTGATAGTTAAAGAACTATTTCGGTATTTGGTGATATTGGCACGTTAAACATTTTTCACCTAGAAACTGAATTATGTCGTTAAATCAAACATATTATTGCCCATTTAACTGCATTGTGCTGATTCTTCTTACGATATTTTTCGCTTTGCTATACTATGATAGCTTTAATTTTGGTAAATAAACTCCGGACATTCTGCTAATCGTATTTTCCGTCTGTTCATCAGCTATCAGGATGCTTAGGTGCACTAAGATGTATTGGTGTTTTTAACCCATTAATGCCTGACATTTTTTTTCCAAAGATATTTTGTATACTGATTACAAAGTGTTTAATGGACAGGAAAAATTATTAAAAAATATTATGTAAAAAATAATCTGTTAATAACGAATTGAAACAATACCAAGGTACTAATTGAATACTATTATTTGGTTGAAATGTTTATTTTGGGGAAACTCAGACCCTGTTTTGGACCGTCCCTAAAAAGAGACGCTAGGTATTAATGGGTTAATGAAAGCGCAGAACTTCTGTCTGATGTGTAAACAGGGGTTCACGGAACTTAATTTTTGCGAGAGGGGGAATTCTGAAATTTGAAGAATACAGCGCCAATTTTCGTCAAATGATTAAAAATTCGTATATTTTTGGGAAGTACCTCTTGTGAGCTCCTATACTAGACAGCAACTTAACTTGACACTGAACGTCACTACGGGAGGAGCCAATAAGAGCTCACAAGCAGTCAGCGATCTCCTCTCATTTGCCAAGTAGGCTGGGACGTTTTATCTAGCTCGTCTTTCATAGGTTAACGTCACGCTGACGTCACGATGTTTTTGTCAAGAAACCTTGCAGTGTACTGTCCGTTTGCGTTTTGTGCGCCTGGCAGCCACGGGCGCTTCCATCTGAAAAAGGGAAGTTAGGTTTTGGATGCGCACTACCCGATGCCTTCAGCTTTTGTTCGCTCACTACTTCCTCGTTGCTTCCCCCCCCCCCCTATTTCGAGAAAGTCCGAAGAGACTTGGCGCGTACGCAGATGCGGCGGAGGTCGTACGAAAAAATTTTAGACAGTAGTATAGAGTGTCCCTGTATGTTAAAAATAAATAAAGAAAGAAATAAATCGTATAGAATTGAACGAAGCACAGGTGCCGAGTCCTTAAGACTATTACCTGACAAATCGCCGAGCTAGGGTTGAAATACACATGAACTTTCCTAGACATATTTTACAAGAATTAACTAGAGTCAGGGCCGTATTTAAGGGATGGCTTTTTAGGGTTCAAACCCCTTCCGAAATTTCTCATAACTACTCCAAGAAATTTCTTTTAATGCCCTTTTTCGTTGAAAAAGAATATAATTGCAATTGTATTTCTAATTTTCTTGTTTACTTTTCAATTTCATTTGAAAAATAAAATCACCATTGTTGAATAATAGTACAAATGAATCGATTTATCTGCCATATTTATCTTTATTGTAGTTTAGTAAACAAGATTTCATACACAACAATACACCTTTTTAACTGGGGCGAAGATGCTTTGTATTTGTATACATCAGGATTTTTAATTCATTGGAAAGATATGTTATTATTTTGTTTTCCATGTTAATGGCCCTTAGGCATCTATTGTAATAAAAAGCAATAGAATATAGAACATGAAATTGAATTTTATTAATCATATAGAAAGGTGTTGGTAACACCCCCCCCCCTCGAAATAATAGCATGGTTACGGCCCTGATTAGAGTGTTAAAAAATCAGAATATGAACAACATGAGCATTATACATCCCATCAGGCGTTCCTGACTCAGTCTCAACAGCTAACTGTGGTTCATTCCTTAACACTAATTTACTGCTGTCTCCTCCCCGCAGTGATGACACTAATGTGTAAGAATATCCACTACCTTCCCAACAGATGACTATGGTTTGAAACATGACTTCAAAGTTGATACTAAACAGGTCCGTCCACCGCCTTATCAACAGATGGCTGTGATCTATCATCTCTGCTATCAATTTTTTAAATCGCAAACTCGGAATTTGCTATCTATCTATCAATATATATATATAAATGGATGCATGTTTGTTTGTTTGTATGTTTGTTCTTTATACAAATCCACAGTTTTTCGGATTTTCATGAAATTTGGCACAGAGGTTCCTTAATGCACTAGAATTCACACAGGCGGGGCTTTGAAATTAAAAAAAACCCAAAAAGCTCAAAATTCAAATGTTTTGTCCAAAAATGGCCATTTCCTTTCACTTTTGAATACATAGAGTAATGGAGATAAGCCTTAAAGCATACAAATTGACAAATATAAAACATTTAAATAGGAGTATTTTCCAACAAAGATTACGATTAACAATTACGATTATCAATTTAAGGCAGACCTAGAAGGAATTGATGGTTAAGCTACAAAAACTGCAAAAGCTAGTAACTATGTGTTTGGGAAACTTACATCAAAGAAAACCATAAAGTACTTTGAAGTTCTAATTTTATAATGTGATACAAATTTAAAAAAATACTGCTAAATTTGATGGAAAGAATAGAAATAGCTACACTTTTAATTGGTTTGATGTAAGTGATGTTAGAATTGTAATTGAGGATGAAATAATAATGTTTCTCCCTCAGCAAACTTCAAATTTACGCTGCCATTAAGTGTTTACGTTTTTTTCAACATATATATATATATATATATATTTATTTATCTATTTGTCTATTTGTTTATTTATCTATTTATCTGTTTGTCTGTTTGTCTGTTTGTCTATTTGTCTATTTGTCTATTTGTCTATTTGTCTATTTATCTGTTTGTCTGTTTGTCTGTTTGTCTATTTGTCTATTTGTCTATTTGTCTATTTATCTATTTATCTATTTATTTATTTATTTATTTATTTATTTTACAGAAATTAATCTTAATCGACTCTATTATGTTCATTCCACACTTATTTATATGTAAAAGCAAAAAATATGCTTAACGGCTTTTAATGAATTTCACAGACACAATTGTTTTGTATTCCGCTTTAAAATTTTCCATCATACACATTTAAAGGGAAGTAGATAGCTCGTTAATGGATACATTTACAAAAACGTATTTCCTACTAAAATTTTACGTACTTTATCAGGTAGGACCCACAAACACCTTTTTTAGATATGCTCACTTTAAATATAAATAAATGGGGGGTGGCCCACTTACCCCTTCCTGGGGGGTAAGTGGGTCCCTCACGTCTTTTATTAAAGAATACGATAGTTAAAAATGTTTAAAGCATTTTTTTAAGGAAATAATGCTGAACTTGTGTTAATTAGTAATATTCAAGATAGAATAAGTCAACAAAAGTTTAAACTGTTTTGCTTTAAAACTATTGTATAAGGTTTTAAAAATGAACTGTTCCAAAAAGGGGGCCCACTTACCCTAATCAACCCTAATAGCATTCATTTTTGCGGGGAATAACTCTAAACTTTTTTCACAAAATTTTAAATGTAGCTTTACGTGTGTGAAAATTCGAGAATAACTTGTACTTAATTTCATTTTATAATTTCGTGCAAAGTTTTGAAAGTGAAATGAACCATGTTTTTTCACGTGTGTCTTCACGTATTGAGAAAATATTCCATTGATTAATTATTTTCTGAAGATCATATTTTTTCTGGTAAAAAAAATAATACACTGGGTTACGTGTGTGATATGAGAGCGTTACGTTTGTGATCGTGTGGAAATCTTTGATTTAAAAGTCATTTTTACACTGAAATATGATTGATTTAAGTCAACTTCGTATTACGTGAACAAAACTGTCCATGAGTGCTAATCGGGGATGCATACAAGGCGGGGGGTGGGGGGGGGGCGAATATTTTAGGAGGATTCATTTTTTGAGTTCTTGATCTCATTCGAAAGCGAGGTAGGTGCTCTCTAACATTCGAGAGGGGTGTGCTATCACCTTTGGGGGGAAGGCGCATTTTTGTTAAGTAAAGTAGATGATTTTAATTTTTCAATGCTTGGCTTCTAAGAACAAAATGTCTAGTCGTTCCATTATTTTACTAAAGGGAACATCACTGAAGTTTTTATAATTCTGATCCTTGCGAAGGTGCGTATAATACGCATATAATTTAAGGTAATAGAATTTACGTATATAACTTCTCCTATCTCCATAGCTAAACACTTTTCACCTACGCTACACTGTTAAAACTACAGTTTGCGCAAGGCACTTTTAAGGGTGACACGTTGTAGCGCCAGCGGTACCCTCTGAGGGGCGCCAGTTGGCTCCCTATGGCAACCTTGAAGGTGCCATTTGGCTCCTTAGGTTGCCATGGGTGCCCTAATCAGTGCCAAGCAAGAAATGGGTGCGGGGAGGGGGGGTCGTCATTTCTTGCTTGGCACTGACGAAGGAGGCTAGGGCCTTCGAAACATGTATGCCTCTTGAAGGGATTTTACCTACTTGTGCTTTTAAAACGTTGTTTTTTGCTTTTATTATTCTTCTGCGCAAAGTGAATTGATTTTAAAGCAATTTTTACTTTTTTTTTGCATTCCATAACACGAGCTGTCTTCCTTCTACAGATCTGGTACAGCGTGGTAAGGTCGATTGTATGGGGACCATGTCGGCGCAGGGCGAGCCCGCGTTCTCCCTCGGGGCCTTCCCCTTCAGCAACGAGTACCTCCTCCGGCACGGCAACTTCTTCGTCAAGCCCTCCCTGCACCCCGAGGGGTTCGTCTTCCCGGCGCTCACGGAGCGGGAGCGGAGCATGGTGTACCGGGACCGGTGCGTGGTGCCAGAGGACAGGCCCCTGGACTTCGCCAGGGTCAAGTTGGAGAAGCCGACCACGCCGCCGGTGTCGCCCGTGCCGTCCGTGGACGAAGCGCAGGTGGGTGATTTCCTTACCACTTTCCGGTCTAAGCCAGAGCTCAGCTCGGGGGTCAAGTTTGAGCTACTGTAGCGATAAAAGTACGGGTTATATACGTTTCAGTCCGTTTTCGATATTGTCTGTGAACCTTTTACTTTCTTAAAAAATTTTTCATGGCAGCACCAATCAGAATTAGCTGAGACGCTGTAGAATCTAGCCATGTGGCCCCAAAGCAGAATACTTCGTGATGTTCTACAACGTAAAATCATTTGACCAAAATTGTTCTGCAAGTATTTTAAGCACTATACAGTACACGTAGAAACATTACCGTTTTCAAAAACCATGATCCTCAAATCAAAACGGTTTCATATGGGACTATGAAAGGAGTATTTGTTCAATACTCAGTCTTACTGCAGAACAATGCCTGAAATAAAAATTGCAACCACAGATTCTTGACAGAAAATGTAAAACCCTTCACTATGTCTGCTCCTCCAAACATCAAAGAGCTCTGAATGCTTTGACACCGGATTAGAAGCAATATTTTCACTTAGAACAACAGCATATGGCTAATAATGAGACCAAGTCTCAGAGGCAGGGCGCTTAAGGGGCATAGAACAGGTGTACCGTCAAACATTATTTTCTGCAAATATCTTTTAAATATGTAATTTTGTGCAAATTCTGCAGATTTGGTCCAACTTGAAGTAAATTTAAAGTTACTGCAAACATTGCAAAAAAATCGACTTTTTGATTTTCTGTTTAATAAGCATAACTTGCAGATTTTTTTTTTCTAATTTGAAAAAATCTGCAGAAATTGCTCTGAATTTCTGCAAAATTGTATCTTTCGTTAGAAAACTGCCTTTTCTGCAGAAATGCTAGATTTCTGCAGAAAAATTTAGCAGTATTCTGCTTTGGAGCCATGTGGTATTGCTCTTTGTGCAAATCCGTGTTTTGAAATTTACCACACCAAAGCAAATTTTACTAAATAATGTGTATTTGCAAATTAAATCTTTTTTTTAGATATTTGTTCAAGATTTGGGTAAGTTTTTAATTAAATCTGTGCATACTTTTATGGTAAAAAATGCTATTTTCCAATACGGAACTTTTTTTTCAACAGTTAAACATGCATTTTTCGACAATTTCTTACTAAATATTAATTGTTGTTTCACTTAAATTGGACTTTCATCATGAAAGAAAACATCTTGAAGTATTTAATAAAATTAAAATTACCAACATAAACTTTTTTCGAGTATTTTTTAAAAAATCACGAAAAGCGTCAAAAATTCCCAGTCTGGAGGGAGATACGCGGTCGAAATAGCTCAGATTTGAAAGTGTTTAAAAAAATCTGATGTGGACCCCACATTACTTCCTTTTACGTTTGAATTTCACAATAGAATCCCTAAGTGTTATTTATAATAGTGCCTTAGAGTGAACAAGAAAACAAATCAAGCATTTACACCCCTTGCTTTCCGCGAATCAATACAAAAAAAAAAAAAAAAAAAAAAAAAAAGTTTTGCAACTATTTCGTCTTCTAAATGTCGACGATTTGTAACATCATTCAGTGGATTTTTCGCAAAATATCGCCAAATTTGGAACCCAAACTCCAAAAAGCATTTCTTTCGCCAAATTTCCAATTCCGCAATGTATCGCAAAAAGTAGTCGCCAAAGCATAGCATCACTCAAATATGTAAAAGAGCCCCCTTGGGAGCATTTAAATGTAGCCACAAGGAGAGGTGTACAACTAAGAACCCCCTCAGAGGCTACATGCCGAACGAGGATCTTCTACGGCATGCCGTTTTTGAGCTATGTGAGATACATACACACGCACGCACATACGTACGCACAGACGTCACTAGAACACTCATCGTAATTAATTCGAGGATGGTCGACATCTATATTTCGACTGTTTATATGTTAGTAGGTACAAATGCGCGTGCTGAAAGGTCGAAAAAACGACTCAACATTCATTCAGGGGTGAGTAAAATCAAAATTTAGGTCGAAATTTGAGTGAAATTTATTTCGCAATCACAATGCTTCCTTCAAAAGGAAGTAAAAAGGAAGAAAGAAATGAGAGAAATCCGTAGTTTTGTTTTACGGAGAAAAAGTGTCCAGCCTTTCACAAAGAGGTTTTTTTTTTTAAATCTAATCTTAAAATCGATAGAAAGACAGCCCCCGCTTTAATCAGACTAAGGACGTAACATCATAAAAATTTTCTGCAGATGAGATTAGGGTGTATCAAAATTGTTGAAACTGTCTCGGCGATGAATTCGCACCACATCATATTTTTAACAGCTCTGCAGTCGCTGAAGACGTTCACCTCTTGAACTAATCTGCACAGGAAGACCAATTCTCGTATAATGCCACGAAAGTAACTAAGACTATACAATACAGGCATGACGTAGGTTATGATTCTATAGAGCACACGACACCAACCAACCAATCAACCAACCAACCAACCAACCAACCAACCAACCAACCAACCAACCAACCAACCAACCAACCAACCAACCAACCAACCAACCAACCAACCAACCAACCAACGTTTTTCTAACGTAAAAATTGTGTTCGCGGTGGTGAACTGATGCTTGAAAGCGCGGTGCTTTTCCCAATAAAGGAACGTCATTTGAAGGTTTTTTTATTTTATTTTTGGCGATTTTAATTTATTTGTCGATTGAAAAGTAAAATTTTCGTCGTTGGCAGCATGCAGCAGTTTTAGTTTCTACATTTTAGGGTTGCCATGTACTTGCAGATATCGCCAAACAAGACAAGAATTACTGCCGTGCTAAGAGCAAAAGAGTTATCTGCAGTCGAGCTCAAACTGAGAAAAAACTTTTTAAAGTTTTACGCCTCCATGTACAGTGAACTCTCACTTATACGCCGGCCCAAGGGACCTACAGAAAAAGGCGTATAAGTGAAAGAGACGTATAAGTGAACGTATTTAATAGACTAAAACGCAACATAGTTTCTAATGAGAGAATGAATAAGAATATTTCTAGAAACGGGACATATTACCACGGTTTGGCAATTACTGTAACGTAACTGCAATGATAAAGAGAAAACAAAAATGGTAGCATACCTAATTACAAACTGTTCCCTTTAAAACGATGCATAATAGATGATTGTCCCTCTCTGAACTCCATTTCATGCGGAAAAAATGCCTTCCGCGAGCAATAAAGACGAAAGATTAAAGAGGAAAGTGAAGAAACATGCTTTTTTTTAAGGAAAATAAATTAAACTTTTTACATTTTAGGGAAAATTCGGAGCATAAGCACATCTTTCGAGTGACGTATAAGTGAATGATAATATCATTGTTTTGCTATGGAATGTGCTGGGACCATTTAAAATCGTCGTATAAGTGAAAAAAGCGTATAAATGAGGCGGCGTATACAGGGTGTTTTTTTAGAGGTATAGACCTTTAAGTCGGCAAAACTTTTTTGACTGGCGGTTATTTTGTCAACTGTCAAGTTGTTTATGTTTAGTTTGGTTTGGCATTTCAACATGAAGCCACACGATCACCTAGCAAGGCGTGAATTCGGTGAAGGGGCCCGAAACAAGATTGCCGTTGATCCCGATTTTCATAAGCGAATTTTGTTTAGCGATGAAGCTTACTTTTGATTGAATGGATACGTCAATAAACAAAACTGCCGTATTTGGAGTGATGATAATCCTCAAGTGTATGTTGGTACACCGTTACATCCAAAAAAACTGACTGTTTTGTGTGCTTTATGGGCTGGTGGAATAATTGGTCCGTACTTCTTTAACAACGATGCTGGCCAGAACGTTACAGACAATGATGACCGCTATAGAGCCATGATTACTGACTTTTTCGTTCATCAGTTGAACAATTTTGATGTGAAGGAGCTGTGGTCTCAACAAGATGGCACAACTCGTCACACAGCTCGTGGCACAATTGATTTATTGAAGGATACGTTTGGTAACTGCATAGTTTCACGTTTTGGGCCCGTGAAGCGGCCTCCAAGGTCGTGCGATTTGACGCCGCTTGACTATTTCCTGTGGGGATATGTAAAGTCGCTAGCCTACGCCGATAAGCCCACAACGATTGACCACTTATAGGACAACATTTGCCGCTATACGACCACAAATGTTGGGAAAAATAATCGAAAATTGGACCTCCAGATTAGACTACGTCCGAGCAAGTCGTGGCCGTCATATGCCAAAAGTCATATTTAAATTATAATGCCACAAGATTATCTTTCGAATAAAATAAATTTCATGTCAATTTAAAAAATCACCTTTGTTTTATTCCATTTCAAAGTTCTATACCTCTAAAAAAAATACCCTTTAAGTGAGAGTTCACTGTATTTCATTTGGATGATACTTTTTCAGTAATTTTTAAAAAATGTTTTCTGTTCTTAAATGACCACAAAACATTGTGGGTAAAATACGTCACAAAGAACCACCTGGTGGCGAAAACTAAAAAGTGCAAATACGACTTTTGTGCTTGTCACGGCAGAACAGTTTTCCTTCACACATATTCAAAAATGTTACTCGTGGACTTTATTTTGTTTCATTGTTTTTGACTAGAATTTGTTTAGAATCTAAAAGGCGTATTCAATTTTTCAGGTTCTGAATGGTCATTCCAAAAACAGCACATGGATCCTTGGAAAACAGAAGTTGAGCTGGGATAACTCAACAGTCGCCAGCTACAACCCCGAGACGAAGATGTTCCGTTGCGTGGTCTGCAACGCGGTCGGGTTCCTGTCCCGCATAGCCGAGCACTACTTGGGGACTCACACAAGTGCCAAAGTGTTCCAGTGTCTGCACTGCCCCTACAGCAGCACGTGGTCCAGGTGCGTGCGCATGCACATGGCCAAGCACCACGGAGTGCCGAACGCCCCGCCTTCCCTCTGGAAGGGCCAGCCCCTGCTGGAGGAGATATTCCAGCTTCTGACCCACTTGAAGACGACCGTCGACAGCCAAGGAAGGGAGAGGCTGGATCCGGAGGTCTGCGAGAAGAAATTCGTCTGCCCCAAGTGCCCCTATACCACGGATCGGCGAGATCTGTACGTCAGGCATGAGAACATCCACAAGGAGGACAAGCCGTACCACTGCTACGTGTGCTTCAAGCTGTTCAACCGCGCCGACCACGTCAAGAAGCACTTCCTCCGGATCCACAGGGGACATCCCTACGACATCAGCCTCGTCAGAAGGAGGCCTCCGAGGTGTTCCTCTTCCGCCAGCACCAACTTCTCTGTAGACAAGCTTCTGTCCACCAGTCCCGATGAGAAACTGTGCAAGAGCGGGAGCCCGAGTCCTGTCGGGAAGATGACCTCGGCAAGCAAAATGGATTTGCTTCTGAAGGAAAATGACTGTCAATCATCAAACTGCAATCAGGCTGCGAGTCCCGATGACAAGCAGGATTACCAAGGTCCAGAAGACGTCATAGACTTGAGCAGTAAGAAGACGGATTCCAGCGAACGGAAAGCTTTCAAGTGTTCTTACTGCCCCTGGGAAGGCATCGATGGGTGGTGCCTTCGCCGTCACTTAAGCGCGCATTTGAAGAACTTTCAGTGTCCACTTTGTGAATTCAAAGCTGGAAAAGACGAAAGACTGTTCACTCATGTTTACAAAACGCATCGGAAGCTTGTGTGTACTAAGTGCAAGTTTATTACTGATCATGCTCAAGAATTTGAAGCTCACATGAAGGATTGTTGGTAATTAAAATATTTTTAATATCTTATGCACGCTCTTACTTTTTTTCGAAATAATCCTTAATACAGTTCAAAAAACTAAAAAATAAGCTGTTAGAGTTGATCAAACTAAAAAGAAGATGATTTTCAAAACTATTGAATATCCACTTAATTTATATGCACTTATAATACATCAACATGTAATGTAGTTTAGCCTGTAGTATTAATAATACTATTTAATATATTACTTTTATATTTGTAAAGAACGTGAATCGTTTCTTTAATTCAGAGTTACATACATACATACAAACAAACCCACATATGAAATCAACAAAAGCGTATTAAAAATAGTGTCTACCTTTTGCTTTGAATCAATTTTGTCTGAACTAGCTGTATGAGATATTTCACAAAATGTAAATCACTTGGTCAAAGGAAGCCAAATCGAATTTTACCTAAGCGGTAAATTAAGCAATTAATATACATTGAAATGCGCGTTTTCTTAGGAATGCATGTAGCTTATGTTTTTTTTTTTTTTTTTTTGTGAATTTCTTCACACTTTGCACTTGTAAAAAAAAAAAAGATAAACAGAGCATACGCATAAAATTTGTCCAATATAAAACAATTTTTTTATAAAGATGATTATGATGATTTAAGTGAACTATTTGCACGATTTTTTGGAAGGTTTTCAACTTCATTTTGCTTCCTGGACATATAATCAACAGGATAACGAATACTCTCGTGTAATACAAAAACTCTCCTTTCATGTTTCGCAGCATTGACATTCTGGCCGGCAACCAGTCCGACAAGAACTCCGAGGACAGCGGGCACAACGAGAGCGACGAGGCCGACTTCAAATTCAGCCCCAAGATCGACGTTCCCCCCTCGGACTTCCCGTTCGATCCGCCCCTGGACGCGAAGGGGTCCGTCAGCCTGCTCCCCTTGCACAACAGCATTTCGTACTGCTTCCCCGGGGCCCCGCTGCCGCCCTACCTCGGCATCAACGGGTTCAACAGCGAGCTGAAGGGGTCACCCGTTGAAGTCCTGCCCAGCCTCGCAGAAAAGCTGCCACCTTCCAATTGCAAAGTGGAGTTTAAGCCCGAACTTGCTTCCCCTGTACAGAGCTGTAAGTTGAATTTTACGACAGTTCTTTATGCGTGCACTGCTAAAAAATGAATGTTATTTTTACAGTATAATACAACTAATTTTATAGTAATACATAAACTGTAAAAAATTGCTAATGTTACAGTAATAAGCTGTAAAATCTCTACTTTTACGGTACTAAACTATAATATTGCTAATTTTACAGTAATAAACAATAAAGTTGCTAACTTTATAATTTATTACCATGCATTTTAAGGTTTAAACAGGAACCTCTGCTGCCAGTATTGTGCTGTTTGTTCTTACAGTATAATACAACTAAATTTTACGGTGATAAACTGTAAAATTTCTAACTTTACAGTAAGAAGCTAAAATTGCTGGTTTTACAGTTTATTACTACGCATTTTACAGTTTTAAGTTCATTTTTTTGCAGCGCATCAATACTCTCTGTAGTAAACTGATGACAGAGTTCCTTCACTTCACCAAGAATTTTTATATCTAAGCAATTACCGAAGAGCTTTATAAATGGCATAAGAGCTAATATTTAGAAAAGTGCCAATTTGAGTCCCAAGTGAATTTTCACTAGTATTTCAAACACTAGTTAAAAAAATAATTTTCCCCAGAAAGAAGATAAGGTTTTGCTTTCCTTTCATCTAATAACATCAGAAAAAAAATTTTTTTTTCTTCAGAAAATATTGTTTTTATACATAAAAAATCAGGTCGGTAACGTGTCCCAAGTAGCAAAGCTTAAGTTAATTAATTATTATTATTTTATTTATTTATTTATTTATTTTTTGGTGCTTCAATTTCTCATAACTTCGCTAAATAACTACATAATAACTAGCATGCTAAATTTGAATTTCTGATCAAGAAATTAAATTTCCTGCAACTAATTAAAGAAAAGCAAGCAGCAGAGTTGTGTGTTGTTTCAAAACAAAACAAATGTTTTATTAGCTTGGATTTGGTAATCTTATAATTTATTTGTCTAAAAACCTTATCGCTCATTTTTATTTCCAAGAAATGCTTTTTTATAATGAAATTTGATTTTTAGCTAATATATATATATTAATATAATTATCTTAATTCTATGTTAACAATGCAAGGAAATGATATCATTAAACTCAAATATGTAGCTCATATTAACATCAGATCTGTAACACTCATCAGATCTGTAACGGCTTAAAAGTGAGTAATCTAAGGAGGGGGTAAATAACTTCCTTGACCTCCCACCTTTTATTTTCTTGCATTTAGACCTAATTTAGACTTAGAATCCAATATTAATTTTTTTCTGAAAAAAAATTTTTTTTATCAGAAAACTCCATCTTCAAATTGGCACTTTTGTAAATATTGGCTCATAAATATTAAGCAGTAAGTTAGCACCCTTCAGTCAGGACTAAGGCTGGACTGCATGAAATATACTGACCCATTCGAGTTAACTGGACCCTTTTAGCTGCTGGATGGTTTGTCTTTTTGCCCAACTTGCCATTCATCTTTTCATGCCAAGAGTGCCGCCTTTGGCAGATATTAAATAGATTGGTGGCGATTTAAAAAGTACTTAACTGAATATTTTCGTTTCATTTAAAAATTTTATCGTGGCATTTATGAAACAGTTTGTGCAGAAGCAGTGTTCTTCTTGGACACATATAGCATGAGCAATCACTCATTTTCAAATTTTCATGTGTTTGTTTTGCTATTCCGTGTACAAAGTAAAACCTAAAAAACTACTAAATGTAAACGTTTTAAGTTAAATGACGAATTTTTCAAGGACTTTTGCTTGTTTTATATTTGTTCCAAGTTCTTCGTGACTCTCCCTATGCTCCACGATATAATTTCTGTTGTTTTATGATCTGTATTTTATTGATCTTTTATAAACAACTGAAGAGGCGTTGAGTTCGAGATAAAGTTTAATGAAAGTCATGATATATACAATGATAGATATAAGGTTAATTGCCTACCTTTGGTAGAGCACATCATTACTGTTGTTGGAAGGGATTACAAGTTGCAAGGGACGCAGCATGCGTTACGTTTTTGATTTGCACTACAGGAAGTGCTTATGGCGACATCTAGTGAACATAAAAGAGTAAAGATCAAGTTATAGTCTCTATACACAAAAATAATCCAACAATTTCTTCTGAAAGTCAACTTCTTTCTCTCTCATTCCAGCCAGCGACAGCGGCGTGGCGGACATAGCCAGCGACAACACCGACCAAGACTTCACCTGCTGGCACTGTGGCTGCGAGTTCGCCAACATGGACTCCCTCAAGATCCACGCCGAACTGTACCATCGCGAAGAAGACCAGGGAGGGGACGAGCCCAAGAGACCCGAGCACCAGGCCAAGAGGAAAAAGTTCTGCTGCGCCATCTGCAACTTCAACAGCGACAGGCAGCGAACCATCATGGAGCACATGCGCTTCCACACGGGCGAGGTCCTCTCCTGCCGCGCATGCGCCTTCACCACGGTCTGCGACAGCACCCTGGAGAAACACGTCGAGACATGCCACGCGGACAACGGCAACAGGTGTCCCCACTGCGCATTCCTGTGCGCCGACAAGGTCTCCTTCATCAGGCACTACAGGAGGTGCCACCACTCCAAGTCTTGCAGTCGATGCAGAGAGATCAAACATCGGTTGGACAAGGCCAAGAACTTGCCATCCGTTCTCGAGGCACCCAGTCAGGGTTTCATTCGACCTTACCTGCACCACAATCCGTATTCTAAGAAGGCCAGCGCCATCGTGCCCTACTCCCACTGTAATTCAGCCATGTCCAAAGTGGCAGTTGCCATTCCCCAGTCACTGCAGTCAGCAGCGATTGACAGCGTGTCCTCCTCTCAGCACAGCCACGAACATAAATCCCGCAAGCAGTCGACCCCTAGGAAGCTCTTCCAACTTCCCAAGGCCAACCCTGCTTCAGCGACACAAACTTCTGGGAAAAGTTCGAACTCTCGATTCTGTGATATAAATAAAAACATAAGGCAACGGAAGGTCAAAAGGGCTTTCGCAGAAAAATACAGGAGAATAATGCTCAAAAAATGCACAAATATCTCTGTTAAGAGTTGCCGCATCGGTCACACGAATTCGCTGCTGTTCAACAATAACGTCAATTTCATTCGCCACTTGTATTGGTGCCATTTCGCCAGAAGACATCGATGTTTCAAGTGTGGCATCAGTTTCCAACATGTCTACCAGGTTTTGCTCCATCGCAGGAGAGAACACGAAGGTTAAACACTACTGCCTCATATATCAGGGAATTTTAACACAGGTTTTATGCTTCGAAAGCGCTTCACGTGCATAATCAGGACGTTTGAAAATAGAAAACACTGTGATAAACAATTATTTTGAATTCTTCTCATTGTTGCTCTTCTATTTATCTAAAGAGCGGTTTTAATTTAAAGAGTGGTGTTGAATTAAAGGGCGAAATTGGAGTGATTTTTTAGTCACCAGTGGCCAGTGTAAGAACTTCATTAATAGCCACAACTTTAAAACAATGCCTCCCCCCCTTTAACTCCGAGTGTTAAATGATAGAGTTATTTAAATTTGTTAAAATGAGCAATTCAAGCCTGATATATATATATATATAAATATGTAAGTAATTATTTTACTGAGCCTGCCACTTGATTTTGATGGGGAAAAAATCCCAATGCTTTTTGTCATTAAATCATCTTTTTGAATAGCAATTGATGTGGAATTTTTTTAATTGGCATTTTCGCCCGGTGCACCAGTGGTGACTACTAATTTTGCCCTTTAATGTTAATACGCATTGTTGCGTTTTGTCAAAAGTATTTGAAAGCATATTGCATTTTGAAATTACGTTTGAAAAGAGCAATTTCGGTAACTTGCAATGAGTGAAATGTTAGAAATGTCTGAGCCTTTTTCTCAAGGGATTTAAAAATTGAGTTGCGCAAAAGTGAATTGAAAATCATACTAAAGGTGATACAGAAATGAAGATTGGTTCTGGTTTTGAAATTGTGTTCATAAATTTTAGGATGTTTTTTAATTTTCATAGTTAATACCTTAAATAACTGTGTTTTTATAAAAAATATAACCATAAACTAAATTTATTTGTACGTTGAATGTTGTACTTTTTTTCGCAAGAAAAATATTTAAACATTTTTTGTAGGTGTGGAAATTAAATTTCATAATGTGGCTTTGCAGCCGCTAATGACTAACATCAAATAAAATGGCCAGTTTTATTTAGCTTTGTTTGCAAGGTAACGCTGTTATGGTAATGTTCATTTTTGAAAATGTACGTACTAGAAACCTTTATTCATGACTTTTCTGAAATTTGCATCATCAAAAAGGCTGGAATAAGCTTTCAAGAGTAAAATCTTTATTTTCAGCATATCTGTCGCTAAGTATGCTTCGTTTTTTTATGTTTCTAAAATTCTAACTGTTACGTTTTCTAAAATTATAAATATTATTTAAATTCTTAAAATAATTCTACTTAACTGCCAAAATGCTTTTAATTCGGTTTTGGAAAAAAGATAAACAAAGTTAAGATGCGTAAAAATTTTATTGTTATTGGTAATTTTTGTTTTTGCGATTGGATAAAGTATATATATATATATATATTTTTTTTTTCAAGAGTTTTTGTATGATATCTAGTCTATTTCAGTTGCAAAATTATTTATCTAACTATAAAATTTAATCTTCTCATTTATAAATGTTTTATATTTGTATTTCTTAAGATTCTATTTGGTGTTGTGCTATTATATTTCGGAGCTTTTGTAATATAAAAACATATTTGTTTGAAATATTTCTTGTAGACTTATCTTAAAGTTGACATACCACGACTGAAAGAACTTTACTGCTTCCATTGACAGTTGATTTTCTGTAGTCATTTTCAGTGCTTTGTGGCAGTTGTTGATATTTCTGTACCTTCCAGCAAGAACGTCGGCTTTCGACCGAATTTAGTTTATGATAGAAACGAAATAGTAAACTTGTCGAAACAACGACTACTATGATGCTTATCAGGGCTGTATTTAAAGGGTGGGTTTTCAGGGTTCAAACCCCCTCCGAAATTTTTCAAAACTGCTTTTCATAGTTTCTCACTGAAAAAAATATTATTGCTATTTTATTTTAATTTTAATATTTGCTTTGACACTGCATTTGAAAAATGAAATATTATCATCATTGATGTTTTGTGCAAATTAAGTGTTTTTCCTGCAGTATTTATTTTCATTGTCGTTATTGCAAACATAATTTCTTAACAATATACCTTTCCCTTTGAATTTTTTATATCAGCAAAAAAAAAAAAAAAAACCCCACCAAAATTCTTTAAATTTGTAAGTATGAAACTCCATATTTAACACATCTTATAAGTGTCCTCCCCCCCCCAAGATAGAAATTTCAAAAATACTCCTTCCTCCTTCGATTGTGCGTATATGAGTAAACGCATTTATTCAGATTTTTTTTTCTTCATTGAAAAGATAAGTCATTTTTTACTTTTTCACCTTTATATCCTTTCAACATCTATTGCAACAAAAATCAACAGAATATAGAAATCAAATTTTATTGACTTTATAGATTTCACGAGAAATAGGTTCGGTAAAACCCTCCCCGAAACTAAGACCTGGTTACGGCCCTGATGCCTATAATATCGAGTTACAGTAATCGCGATTAGCTAATTCCTATGATCTTTGTTTTCTCAACAATTAGTCTCTTTATTTAGAGCTTCAGCAACTAATTTCACCTGTAATTCAAAGACGATTAAAACATACATTTCTAATTTAGCATGAGACAATATCTTGAAGCGTTCAATATTTCGCACACCTCGTGCTCGGAAGTTGAATACAGGTAAAAAAGAAATGACCATTTTACACAAAACCAATGGCGCCTTTTCTCTCTCTTATATATATATATATATATATACTAGCCGGGTACCCGGCTCTACCCGGGTTTCTGCCGTTCGATATGTGTTTCAGTTAGACTCATTCATAATTTTTTCAACATTAAAGTGCACATCCATATGCATAAATGGCTACTTCTGTAAACAATGGCTATTTTTCTGTCTGGATAACTTAAAAAAACTGCATTACACACCCTAAATGCAAATGCAAGCTACAAATAATGTTTAGGTGAATAGGAATTGTTATAAGCTTGGTATATTAAAATAAATACATACTTACAGTATCAATCGCACTGGAGTCAACCATTTCCAAATAGTGCACATTAAATAAGCCCCATTATTACAGTTTCTATCCTTGTAACTCTATTTGTGAAAACTCAATTGGTAAACATGTTATGTGATTAAGTGTTTTTTTTTTTAACTATAAACACTTTCCATTTTCTATGTGTTGCCAAAATAAATTCCCCTTTTATTTACCCCGTTAGCGATTATTGGCATAGATGAATATAAAAATCCTAAGAAAGCAATAAATTTCATACTTACTCCAGAGAAGCCTTGGTTCAAAATTTTCATCATGATTACTATTAATAGTGTTGTAGCGAGGCAACCAAATTTTGCGACAATTGGTTGAAAATTTAATCATTTAATGGGGAATTACATGAAATTTACTATTTTCCATAATAACTTTTTAAAACTCAGCTTTTTGGAAATAAATTTTAGCTTATCCTGCTCCCTGTTACTGTAGCTATCTACAGTGAAAAAATGGTTAAAATCGGTCCAGTAGTTTGGAAGATTACCCCAGGCATACTACAAAAAGTAGTCATTTATGTATATATATATATATATATATATATATATATATATATATGTACACAAACACACACACACACACACACAGTCGAACCTGTTTATCTCGAACATGTTTGGCTAGAAAACCTCTCTATGTCGAAATTTTTGAATTTCCCTGCTTTTACAGCGTGAATTTAATGTTTTTTCTCATGTTTATCTCGAATGATTTTTCCCGAAAACCTCTATATCTCGAGTTTCGATGACTCACATTTTTGAGATTCATCTCCAGCTACCTTTATCAATGGTATAACTTGGAGACAAAAATCACCTCAATCATTCAAAGGTATGCATTCACTTGCTACCGATATAGTCATCACAATGAGTTAAACGTAGACTCACAACATGTCGCACAGTAAAATATTCAACACTATTAATGCAAAACAATACATTAAGTATTTGACTCTGTTCCGATTGCTTATTTTTGTAAATTTTATCACAACCTCTGTATCTCGAAACTTCCGTATCTCGAATTTTTCTTTTGTCCCATGAAATTCGAGACAGATAGCTTTGACTGTACATTAGGGTGATTCAGAAATGTATGGAAAAAAATAAACTTTGTATTTTTGTGCGTCTTACCCTCTTATTTTGTGCCACTAAATACACTGATTATTAGTGCAAAATTTTGGCAAAATATATTAATATTTAGAGGTCGCTCAAACGCCTTGAAATTTCGTGATATTGGCAAAAACGTGATCGTAAATGATATCTATAGAAAAAAAGTAGCCTTTGTATTTCTGTGCGTCTTACCCTCTTATTTTGTGCCACTATATACACTGATTATTTGTGCAAAATTTTGGCCAAATATATTAATATTTAGAGGTCGCTCAAACGCCTTGAAATTTCGTGATATTGACAAAAACGTGATCGTAAATGATATCTATAGAAAAAAGTAGCCTTTGTATTTTTATTCGTCTTACCGTCTTATTTAGGCCCTTTATATACACTGAATTATTCGCCCAAAATTTTAGTAAACTATATTTACATTTAGGAGTACTTCAAATTTTGTGATAGCGGCACAAAGGCGAACGTAAATAATAATAATAATAATAATAAGTTACTTTATTGCTTTTTTTTATCTCTGAAGAAAAAAGCGTGCAATCACAAAATGAACTATATATCTGAAAAACCAATGAAATGCAGAAAAGTATGAAAACTAATCAAATACGGAAAAAATATAAAAAACAAATTTAAATACATTGAATATATAGTAATTCGCTCATTAATTCTTGCAATACTTTTTAAGGTTACTTTTTTGCAACTTTGAAACCTTTTCTGTGTTCCTGTACCACTTGAAGAAGACACTGTCTTTGTTTTTCGTCGTTAGTGATAGTCTTAACAAATGCTTCAATAAGGGCCATGCCACGCTACGTATTGTCGTTTACAATCTTCAGTTTCTTTGGTAGTATAAAGCCTTGTTGGTAGCTATCTTAAAGATTCGAATGCTCAGGATCAAACAGCTGATATATTTTGAGTTTCTTCTTTACATGAGTTAGGACGCTAAAAATATTCCAAATCATTTCTTAGTGCTTGCACAAAAAGGGTTGCTGGGAACCCAGCTCTTAGATATTCTTTCCCATTAACGATAAGAATGTGAAAGAAATCACATTCATATGTTACGAATACCTTTTGTTTGTCCAGCTGCAAGTTTGAACTGGTTGGGAAATATCCATAACTTGAAGCCATAAAGAATCTTTAACACAGATATAACACGAGGAATCACTCCTGGGACACGAAAACATACACCAAGAGAAGGTGCTCTGCTCAAGAAAATCGCACTAAGCTCTAGTATCTTCCTTGGACACTTCTTTTACATGGGTCATCAGAAATTAACTTTGCGCAACTTCCATTACTAGTTGCACGTTGCTCTGAATGTGCTACGAGCTCCTCAACCTCATCGTTACTCCAGGTTTAAAATTTGAATGTTTTATTCTGGACTATGATTGCTAAAACCGCTTAAAAAGCAGTATTGTAGATCCAATGGCAGTGAATGGTTCCAGGCAATTGCGTGAACATCGCATCTGACATTGCACGCAATCAAATACCCCAATTCTACCTATTTCTTGGTTTATCGGTTAAAATACCGAGAGACCAAGAGTAGAATAGATTTCGGTTGTAATACCACAGAAAACACAATGTCTAAAATGTAATGGCGGAAAGCACAATATAAAAGTTGCTACCCTAGTTTTTTTTCCCCAAGTTCAAACATGCTCCAACTTTAGTACCGGCAATGCATGTCGTATTGAAACACATACCACGTACGAGCTCAGTAAGTTCCCATTTATCTAACTGATTATCGTATAGCAGCATTTTCCGTAGCAATTCCAATGCCTGACTAACTTACTAGAACCCAGAAGTAATTCATCAATGCTTGTGGTCCTGATACTAATACTGGTATGAAACCCGCCGATCATCCTTCATTTTCCCAATATATTTTGCATAAGTGTTTCGTTCCAGTGAACTATCAAAGGAAATCCTAGATTTAAACGACTTTTGTAAGTTAACGTCCAATTCAGAGCGAATAGTTTGCATTTACCGTTTTATGGACGTTGTCAAATCCTCCCCATTTTGACCCATACTTTGTACTGTAGCAGCTACTATCAAAGTGACTTTCTGTCACTTATACTGGGCCCTGTCTAGAGTGGATGCTAGGTGTTTTAGCCAAATAAACTCTTACACCTCAAACAACCAAAAAGAAAACAGAAACCACAGCCCGAGCTTGCAGCTGCATTTTCTACCCAAACTCAGGTAAGAGATAATGGAGCTTTGAGGGGGGGGGGTGAGGGGGGGGGGTAATCGTTACAACTCACTTTAAGCTATTATTTTATTGACTAATTACTTAGTAGAGTAAACTAAGGTTTTAAGTTATTCCATTTTATATGAAGAATAATATTATTTCGGGTAATGAAGCTATATACTCCAACTCTCGAAATTGCTAATTTTCAGCAGAATTCGATCGCGTTGAGCGACCTCTAAATATTATTCAATTGAGCTAAAATTTTACATACATCACATTCATGAATAGTGTAAAAAAACTGCGGGGTAAGACCAGAGAAATTCAAAAAAAAATTTTTTTGAATCACCCTACTGTACATATAATAGCGAATAACATTATTTTGTGCAAATATCTTTATGATCGGCGCACAATAGTCTGTCATAAAAGTGTGGTAAGCTGTGTTTAATGCTATTTATTTTTTTTTCCTTTCCTTTGTGCCAAAATATGGCAAAAGATAGCCAACTTCAGTATAAAGAAAGTAATATATGTCAGCTGACGCATTAAAAGCTTTTATGCTGCTTCTTCACTTTTGTTTAATCTGGTACAAAATAAACTGAACTTAAAAAACGTTTCTGGTTTAAAATATTTTCAAAAAATGAGTCAAAAATGTTGCTGATATGTTTCATTTAACGGGGATCTCATTTTCCCAGCATTTTAAATGCAGCACAGGTTTACTTGTAACTATATTTTTGTGAAGTTTTAGTTTCGTAGACTGTGGGTAATCCAGGAATTGGAAAATTATTTCACATGAAATACCGAAGCGTTGGTTATTTGTAGCAAGCAGACAATGTTGTAGAATGGAAGTCAGAAACATACTTTGTTACGGTGGAAAAGTTTATACAGTCGACGCTCGTTATAACGACCACACGTTATAAAGACCATCCCAATATAACGACCGGTGAGAAAACCCCCAACTGTATCCCAATATACTCTATGTTCTACCTCTTACAGCGACCATTCGTTATAAAGACCGTTTTCTGTAGGACGGAGACGGTCGTTATATCGAGTGTCGACTGTATTTATACAAAATGTAATGTTTATCTTTCAGTTGAAGGGCAAAGTGCATATAGCAAAGAAAATTTTAATGAAAATCGCATTTAAAAAGATTGAATGAGAATATTTATATGTATACAAAATAGATTCTATTTCATTGGAGACGGATGAGAGAATTTTTTTTAGCTCCATTGCTGGTCAAAATATTTTAATGCACCGGTGATTTAATATATGTATATGTGAAGAAAAGTTATATATTTTGAGAGAAAAATAGATGTTTGTTTTATGTACTTTCTATAAATATATATATATATGTGCTCAATAAAATTTGTCCTTTAATTTTCTTCAGTTTTGTTGTTTACTTTTTGTTACGTCCCTTTTTTATATCACCATGTGAAAGCGAAATACATAACATACGAAAAACATAACTTAAATTCCAGATATACCGTAAAGTCGGGTTACATGGACCCACAAGGGGGTTACTTGAGCCCACAGTAAAATGATAAAATCTGGGTTTGGTACTAGCGTTAGAGACTGTAGAGTGCTTCAATCTAGCCCAGAAACGAGGAACTATGTGCAAGTCTTCAACTAGTGAGTAGAAAACCTAGATTTTATCATTTTACTGTAATGGGCTCAAGTAACCCCCTAGGGTCCAAGTAACCTGACTTTACGGTATACAAAAAAAAAAAAAAAAAAAAAAAGACCCTCAAAAATATATATCACAGAGTTCAGAGCAGTTTGCATCAGGGCTGCGACATCGGGGACAAAATACTGATGTTTCAAGACATCGACTGTCTATACTAGAAAGCAACTGAACTTGACACTAAACGTCACTACGGGAGAAGTCAATAAGAGCTCACAAGCAGTTAGCGATCTCCTCTCATTCGCCAAGTAGGCTGTGACGTTTTATCTAGCTCGTTTTTCATAGGCTAATGTCACGCTGACGTCACGATGTTTTTGTCAAAAAAGGTTGCAGTCGAGTATAATAATTTTGAACGTGACTAAACTTCACCAAATACATTTATATGGGTGTTTTCCCTGAAAAACATGATTTTACAGAATAAATCGCTTTTTAATGCAAACATTTGCTTAAGTAAGGTTTTGAATGAATTCAAGCCGTAGACAATTCATAACCCATAACGATGAAAATTATAATCTTTGTAAAAAAATATAAAATACTAGCTTATTAACCGGCTTTGCCCGGGTGCTTATTAATACAACATAGCTAATTACCATTGTTTTTAACTTATTTCATGTTAAGATGACATAGGTGAGTCTTAAATTGATAATTCATTGTTAATCGTAATCTTTGTAGGGAAACCCATGTTTAAAGATGCTAAATTTTATCAATTGGTATGCTTAAATGCTTATCTCTATTTAAAATTGAAAGAAAATGGCCATTTTGCGACAAAAAAAGTTGAATTTTTAGCTTTTGGGATTTTTTTGAAAATGTCAAGACCCTGCCTATGTGAATGCTAGTGCAACAAGGAACCTCTGTGCTAAGTTTGATGAAAATCCGACGAAAACTGCGGGTTTGTATAAGGAACAAACATACGAATATATTTCTTTTGTAATATATATATATATATATATATATATATATATATATATATATATATATATATATATATATATATATATATATATATATATATATATATATATATATATGTGTGTGTATATCTGGAAAAGAAATCGGAAATCAAAAAATGGTCAAAAGAGGAAAAGTAGCAATTCGTCCTAGCTAAAAAAAAAAATTACATCTTGAATTTCAATTTTGTTTTTCGCAATGGGAAATTGCGGTTGACGCATGCGCGTGGGCAGGCGTATATATGTGTGTATCAAGCTTTGGAGTAATCGCCGATTACGAAATCGTAATCCGCGTAGTCGAATGCATTTTTTTGTAATCGTAATCATAATCATAATTTGAAAATGGGACACTCGTAATCGTGTAATCGTAATTTTAATTAGTTATTTCTGGTGTAATCGTAATTGTAATTTAAGTTTAAATAATCGCAATTTAGTCTTGTAATCATGTAATCTTGGTCTTATTGAAACACTAACATTTTATCTATGCATTATGCATGAAAAATGTTAAATTTTATTTAAGAACTAGATGCGTTGCCCGGCTTTGCACGGTCTACCTTGAGAATAAAACTTTTGTCAAGCGACGCGTGTCTAAAAGTCCCGATTAGATTATCAAAGTGTCGATATTTTGCCGGCATCCAGAACGAAAAATCTGTTATGGACCCCACACTACTTCCTTTTACATGGAAATTTCTTAGTAGATGCATTAAGTGTTAAAATAGTGCTTAGAGTGAGCAAGATAATCCCCACTATTTTTTTGAAAGTTAAAAGGCACGTTTGTTGTCAAATGTCAAATTGCTACATTATGTCACAATTAAATATTAAAGTCTAAAATCTTTGCAATTGTTCCGAACTAAAAGGAATTATTTGCCTTGTTATAATCATCATAGGTGGGCCTCGAAACGCCATAAAATAAAATACTTTTAAGAAACAAAATAAGAAAGAGGGGACCAACAATACATTTAAAAGACGTAGCCATAGCAACGCAATAAAACGTTAATAATTTGATCAGAAAAGAGGTTTTCGAACTCAAAGTTCAAACGCTTGTAACTTTTTTTTCTAGTGGAGATAAAAGCTTGGTTCTTCGACTGTGAGTTGAATCAATTCTGGGGTTAAAAATACCGCTCTATCCAATGGCGTAAAAATCAAAACTGTAGAATAATTAGTTTATTTTTTATTGATGGTTTTAATAAACCAAGTATTGCTTGAAATCGGGGTGAAGCCTTGCAAAAAGCAAGTTTAAAAATTGAATAGCTCGCGCTATGTTTAAGTTAGAGAATCGGAACAAATTGCATAGGACGGAGAAAATGTTTTGCTTCCAACGATATATAACATTAATATGTGCAAGTAAATTTTAATCCCAATATTCGGCGATTTATGTGAAAATTGCCTTGATTTCGAATAAAAAAAAAGAATCGCTTATCGAATCTTTTTCGGAACATACATACCTACAAAGTTTACCCTCTCTCTTTATAATATTAGTCAACACAAAGATAAAGATTTTATTTTTGAGAATTTTATTTCACCTTCAATTTATAAATTGCAAATTTCTTTTTTTTTCACGATAATTTTTTACCAAAATAAATACTATATCGTTAAATTTAACAGAATATTATAAAATTACTACTTGCTGTGCAGTATGGTATGATATTTTAAAGGTTTAAATTTTTCATGCTTGGTTTTTCTTCCACTTAACCGATAAAGAATAGCACTGGCGCACTAAAACTTGACCCCCCTTACAAAATTTCTGGATCCGCCTCTGTATAGATGTATATACCTCACAAATCTGTAATCGCGTAATCGTAATCGGCAGATAATAATCGCCAATCGATTAAATTTTTTACGTGTAATCTAATCGTTGCTGTAATCGTAAGCGCAATTTAGCGGAAGCTTGTAATCGTAATTGTAATCACTAACTTATGTAATCATAATCGTAAGCGATTACATTTCCTCGTAATGGACTTCAAGCCTGGTGTGCATGTACGTTAGGGTGTATCACGAAATTTTTTTTTTTTGGAAATTCAAAATTTCAAGTTGATAAAAAGTTGTCACTATGCTCACATAGTTACCAAAACATTTATTTTGAAATTGAAAAACCTTTAGGTCAACCGGGATTAGAAGTTTCAAGTTTTTTAGTAAAAACCATGATTTCTGTAAAAAATGTATAAATTATGTGTTTAGCAAAATAATTATTTGAGTGGAAAAATGGGACAATCTCGCTATTTCAAAGTGCTGCACTTCAATGTTTGTACTATGAATACAATAATAAAAATTATTTTGCAGGATAAGTAAATATTCCAAAAATATGACTTACTAGCGAAAATGTGAGGCTTGGAAATCTAAAAGTTCAACTTTAACTCCAATACATTTTTTATTAATCGATTACTCCTTAAGTAGTCCAATTTTGCACTTAGATAATTATTTTTGCTTTACACATAATTTATAGGGTGAGTTCTGGTAAGTGCGTACCCTTTTTTTCAAAGTTCATGTTCTCAAGAATGCTGCTCTGTTGAAAAATCTTGTACACTCACAATTTTTTTTTAGTTTTCTTTCCAGATCCTTTACTAAGATTTTCAAGCATATAATATGTCAAATAAACCATAAGCATAATTTCTGTGACCTGGTTTATGACACCTATTCTAAGGTACGCACTTTCCCTACCTAGCGGGGTAAGTGCGTCCACCTTAAATTATGTGAATATGAGCAGGAAAAATCTTCTGGCACATATTAAATATACTAGGTAGTTTCCTTGGGATAATTCCTAAAACTAGAGATCAGCACTTTCTTGCATGGATGAAACGCAATCAGTGATATCCCACGTATCTTGCGAACAACTGTGATTTGAAGATTGAGAGAGTTGTGTCTGTGATTCTTCCTTTGTCATTTTAATAGGACAAAGTGAGCAAATGTAAGTTGTTTTTATTTAGTAATAATCACTTATAGTCTACATAATTTATTTTGGTTTAATACATTAATCAGTCTGTGTTTAAGCCAGGATTCGCACTTACCCCTTCTTAAATGTAAGATGAGACATGTGCGTCCAATAGCGTTGTTGTAAGTGCTTACCCCTGTGATTTTCTTTAATTCTATTTGTATGGTAGATCGTTAAGTGACCTGAGTGAACAATTCGTTTTTTTTCTTTTCTTTTTTTTTGAATAAATACGGTTTTAAAATATTTTTCTTATTAGAATCAGCAGTAGTAAGAAAAAACACAAAATAAAGAAAAGAAAGAAAAATAATTGATCATGCTATGATACTTGTACTTTTTTTTCTTGTACATTGAAATAGTTTTTCACAAGGTGTTCTTAATTTTCTTAAATATAATTTATTCATTACTCCACCTTCGTTTTTTGAGTCAGTTATTTCCTTATTTAGTGTTTCACTTAATTTCATTGCTTCATTTGTCATTCTGGTTTAAATTAAGTATAGCTTATGATCGCTATTTTCAACGAAAAATTTACTAACTGATATCTAAAAGCAAATATATTTCAGAGGTAATGAATAAAATTGAAATCTTATGCCGCATTCACTGTAAATATAAATATTTGATGGAAATGATGTCGGATTTATCATCGGCTTATAAAAGAGTTATAAGCAAAATGAAAGGTGAATTACGAGAGTCGGATTTTCTACGTATGGTACACACTTGCCTCATCATAATGGTACGCACTTGCTCCGCATAATAGTACGCATATGCCTCATGATAGTGGTACGCACTTGCCCCATCATAATGGTACGCACTTACCCCCACCTTACTTTAACGAAAGGGAAAGTGCGTACCGTCATATAAACAAATTTTAGTTAGAGTCTTTGATCAAAATACCCCATGTATTTTATTAGTAGCTATTACTCAAAAGAAACAACTTGCATTTCTTGACTTCAATTGCTTGGTATGACTACAAGAGAAACTGAAACAAAACCTTCTCTATCTTTACTTTAGAGTTTTTTTGAAGGCATTTAAGTTGTCTCTGATTGTGTTTCGTCTATTGAATCCAGGCCTGAATTTTTCCTATTGAAATTATCATTAGACAGTTATCTAACATAGTCGATGTGTTGCAGAAGCCATTTCAGGACAGTGTTCATATAATTCCCAGTGGACGCACTTACCCCGTGGACGCACCTACCAGAACTCACCCTATGTTTTTTTAAAAAATCGTTGATTTTACTAAAAAAATTGACACTTCAAGGTCATCCCGACTTATCTAAAGATTTTTCAATTTCCAAAACAATTTTTTTGGTAACTACGTGAACATAGTGACAACTTTTTATCAACTTTAATATTTGAATTTCCAAAAAAAAAAAAAAAAAAATTTCGTGATACGAGCCAATATTTAGAAAAGTGCCAATTTGAAGTTGGAGTTTTCTGAAAAAAAAATTTTTTTGCAGAAAAAAACTAATATTGGATTTTAAGTCTAAATTGGGTCTAAATACAAGAAAATAAAAGGGGGGAGGTCAAGGAAGTTATTTACCCCCTCCTTAGATTACTCACTTTTAAGCCGTTACAGATCTGATGAATGTTACAGATCTGATGTTAATATGAGTTACATATTTGAGTTTATGCTTTCAGTTTTCGTTAACATCTCTAAATATGATATCATTTCTTTGAATTTTTAACATAGAATCAAGATCATTATATTAAAATATATATATTAGGCTAAAAAATCAAATTTCATTATAAAAAAGCATTTCTTGGAAATAAAAATGAGCGATAAGGTTTTTAGATAAAATAAATTATGAGGTTACCAAATCCAAGCTAATAAAACATTTGTTTTGTTTTGAAACAACACACAACTCTGCTGCTTGCTTTTCTTTAATTAGTTGCAGGAAATTTAATTTCTTGATCAGAAATTCAAATTTAGCATGCTAGTTATTATCTAGTTATTTAGCGAAGTTATGAGAAATTGAAGCACCAAAAAAAAAAAAAATAAATAAATAAATAAATAAATAAATCAATAAATAAATAAATAAATAAAATAATAATAATTAATTAACTTAATTTCTGCAGTGTCAATTTTCCTTATTTTACTAACTTCTATTATTAGGTCATACAAACCACAAATGAAGCAATTGTACTAAAACTCATTGCTTTTCATTTTTTAAGAACAAAAATATTCAATATATATGGCTAAAACCTATGATTTTTGCTTTTTATAATTCTGAAACGTGTGAGTTAGTTCTGTAACACATTCGCTGTTTTTCAATGTTACCGCTCTGACTGTTACCGATCTGACAAACTGACAAAGTTTTTTTTTAATTTCCGAGTCGATCGCACTAAACCAAAATCAAACACGTGGTTTTTTCACTTGTAATAAAGGACTATACTTATATATAAAATAATTTTTAAAATAATAAAAACTGCGCATTTTAGAGCGTGTTACCGATCTGATGACTCAAATGACACACATTTTATAAAATCACTTTAAAAAATCTTACCTATAATTTTAGATGCAGAAATGCAAATTTTTAATTACGATTCAATAAAACATCCCACCAGGTACTCAGTATCACGTGGTATAGGTGCAGGAAATGATTTTGGGGGCCTAAACATAGATCGGAAGTTATTGTTACCACTCTGACGGCGGAACTTGGGACACGCTTATTTCGCATTCCCTAGAAAATCAGAAATCGATTAAAACAAAAATGAAGTAAAATATTAACAAAGGGGTCAAAATAGAATCGTTTTTTGTGCAAATGCATTTTTTTGCGAAGTTAGAAAGTGTGCATGACCTGTTTGCATGCTAAGCTTTGCTACTGGGGACACGTTACCGAACTGATTTTTGATGTATAAAAACAATATTTTCTGAAGAAAAAAATTTTTTTTTCGAAACAATTATTAAACATAAAATACATCCTTGAGCATGGAAGTTCATTAACATCATTAATGACGAGCCAACATTTAATGGCAGCAAGTTCAATTCAGCGAAAAGTAAATTTTTAATGGGACCAAATAAAGTTAATTAAGAAAAAAGTGATTTACATGTATCAAGTTCCTAAAATAAAATTTCTGTAGCTCGTTTAACGCTTTATTTTTATTATTGCTACAGGAGGAGGGGGGGGAATTCAGTTGCTTCCATTTTCTAAACCGTTACTGCACTAACCTGTTAAGAATGTAGGATGAACATTAAAAAATCCAAATTAACGTGGAACAGTTTCATCTTAACTTTTCTTATGAAAAGACATTTTTTTTCATCTCTTCCTTACGCAACTTTACACTTTTAAGAGTTTAGGCTTAATAGTTCTTGTGGAGAGAAAAGGGTTAGTGGAGCAGTTTTCATTTATGTAATATTTTCAATAGTTTTAACTGAGAATTTTGTAATGCATAACGGGAATTTTTATACTGTCACTGATTTTTCCCCCCTAAATTTACCCTCACCTTTTCAGAAAATAAATTTCTAACCGCTCTCAAGCTGTCCAACGTGGGACCGCAATGGAACAGAAAAAAGGGTTCGAGCCAGGGCCTGATTACTGAATAGGCCAACAAGGCCGCGGCCTAGGGCGCCACAATTTAGGGGAACCCAAATAGCTAAAATTGCTGTAGTCACTGCCTAAATTTGTTTTATCCCATGCCTAAAATTGCAAAGCCTCAGTACAGGGGGCCCCCAAAAAGTATTTGGTTTAGGGCCCCATGATATCTTAATCGGGCCCTGGGTACGACGGGACATTGAGAAAGTTTTTCATACTCGGCTTTTTCAGATAATTTACGAGACTTTTAAGAGAAATTGCTTGATGGTTATTGCATCTTTGCAATTTTAATTAAAATGCTTCTCAAATAAGTGGTAAATCATGTATTTTTTCTTATAAGAGTTCTTCTTCCGAATTATAGCCCTATTAACTAGAGATGGAACGAAGCGGCATTTGGCCGAAGCGCCGAATACCGAAGCTTCGGCTATAAAGTTTTTGGATTAAATGCATAATAAATGCGTAGAGTTTTATACTTTTCTCCATATGTTTTAATATTCTTAGCGTTATACAATATTTTCAGCTTACTGTGGCATTCTTAAATTGATTTCATTAATTAAAGTTCATTTTTATTTTGGTTGTTTTTATTTTAATATTCTTAGTATTACACAACATTTTCAGCTTACTGAGTCATTCTTAAATTAATTTCGCTAATTAAAAGTTTTCTTGTTTTGTTTTACTTTGTACTGCTAGTACAAGAAAAGACGACATTACTATTTTTCTATTGCAAATTAGTAGTACAGTGCGTCCCAAAAGTTTATAGACAACCACGTTTTTGACACCACAAGCTAATTAAACGAGTAAGCGAGACGAAATTATTTATGCAAATATTTAATGACTTCAAAAAATTATTAAAACACTTAAGCAACTCTTACTGATCATATATTTAATTTTAAAAATATAAACGAAAAAATGCTGTCCCAAAAGTATATCAACAATTGTTATTAAAAGCTGATTTAAGTATTGGTATTCAAAATTTGCATATTACAAGGTCATTTACTTGTGACGCACAAGTTTTCCGAAATAAAAACAAACACGTGTTTCCGTTTCTGAAGATTGGTCAAGATGCCCCCCCGGGCCCAAAAAAAGGGGGGGGGGGGGGGGGGGGTGGGTGGGGGGGGGGGGGGGGGGGGGGGG